>CAJHQP010006575.1:0-37341 GCA_905132765.1 Moricandia arvensis | reverse complement strand
TGAACTGATTTTTGCATAAATTAAATAAAAGTGAGGCAAAAGTAGCTGTAAAGCCCACTTTAATACAAGACCCTCTAGAAACCTACCAAGAAATAACTTTCGCCCAAAATCAAAGAGAAGAACAATGACCCATTAAGAAAACGAGACACGTGACACAAGAAACCAAAACGGGGAAAATGAATCCCTAGTTACTTTGACGAGAGCAGGAGAGGAACCAGAACTTGATCACGCAGTTGAAGGAGAAGGAAAAAGAGAAAACCAGAGTTGCATTAAAGCACTGGCATGGGGGTTACTTTCTGGTCTCAAAGCAGATATCCTATTTTTGATTGTGGAAGAAACTTTTTTGATGATCAAATCAAGAGACCGGTGCTTCCCTCGATGAAGACGATCATTCCGTTCCCACCATATGTCATAGATCGTTGCTTGCCAAGCCAATATGGAGAGGTATTTGAGATGTCTTGAACCAGTTTGAGCTAGAAGAGATTGAGAAACGTCATCCCACGAGTTTGAGAGTGGGATGATGCGGAACTTCAAGGAGAATTGATTCCAGATTGCTGCTGAGTATTGACAGGTGAAGAAGATGTGATTCCGAGATTCATGGTCCTGATTGCAGAGAAGACAGAGAGGGCTAGTCTGTAGTCCCCAGGAGAGTAAGCGATCTCTTGTAGGGCACTTGTTGAGTAGCATGAGCCAAGCAAGTGTTTGGTGTTTAGGGATACCTTTCTTTAGCCAGATGAGGGAGAACCATGGAACTCTAGGAGCCTGATCCATTAGAGAGTGATAAATTAACGAACTGGAGAAGGTGGTGCTAATACGACTATTGATAACCCACTGCGAAGTACTCGGAGAGTCTGTCAGTGAGATGGTTGTGAGGTAGGTAAGCAGTTCCTCCAATTCTTGAGATCTTGCAGCTTGTAGAGTCCAAGCTCCTCCCCTCCAGACACTAGCTACTGTAGAGGACATTGGAATGCCAGTTTGACGCGGTCCATTACGACCAATAAAGTTAATAAGTGGACCGAATTTTGTCCAGGGGTCATTCCAAAAGTTGACATCAATTCCATCTCCTGGTTCTATCTGAAGCCATTTAATAGCTGTTTGTCTCTCTGCAAGGATCTGCCTGAACAGCCAGGTATGACTTTGACGCGGTTTTAAACTCCAGAAGTTTTCATCCTTTATCACATTGTCTTGAATCCAAGCTACCCAGACTGATTGTGTTCTAAATAGCAGGAGCCAGAGAAGTTTGATAGTACACGTCCGGTTCCATAGCTCGAGGTTTCTGAGGCCTAGACCACCATTTTCCTTCGGTTGAGTAACCTTGTCCCAGGCCACCCTAGCAACATATTTTCCTTCAAGGGTACCCTTCCAAAGGAAGGCGTTGCACATCTTGTCAATTTCGCGAATGCACTCTTTAGGTAAGACAAAGGCTCCACACCAAAAATTTGTTATTCCAGCTATTACTGTTGAGATGAGAACTTGTCTACCTGCGAAGGACAGGTATTTGGAAGTCCAAGCATTAAATTTGGATCTGACTTGATGCAGGAGTGGCTCGCAGTTGGTGACGGAAAGTTTTCTGGAGTTAAGGGGAAGTCCAAGATAGCGAACTGGCAGAAATCCCCTAGGAATGCCAGAAGCTGAGACCATAGCCGATGATTCTTGCTCTGATAGACCACTCGGGAAGAAGCTAGATTTATCCACACTTATGGATAACCCAGAGAAAGCCTTGAAGTCTTGAATTACTTGTAGTACTCCTTGAACGGAGCTTAAGGAACCATCTGTGAAGATCAAAATATCATCCGCAAAGCACAAATGGGTGAGCCCTGAATTTTGGCAGTTTGGATGATAACCAAAGATTCCTGAATGAGCAGCGTCGTTGAGTTTTTGAGATAGGGTATTCATAACAATTCCAAACAGGTAGGGAGAGAGGGGATCCCCTTGACGAAGCCCCCTTGTGCCATTGAAGTAACCGTGAAGCCTTCCATTAATTCCCACTGAGAAGGAAGTCGAAGTGTAGCAGGTGGAGAGCCACTGGATGAAGTCATTGGGCAAATTTAGAGCTTCTAAGCAGGCTATTAGAGTCAGCAACAAATGTTGTTAATGATTTTCTTAGTCACTCATCGTTGGAGTGAGAAACAAATGATGCTGCATCTAAATAATCAAAGGATTTCGGTGGTATTGCAGCCGCTAAAAAACCCAGCGACACTGTTCATCTTCTTCATCATTTCCCAGCGACTGAAAACTCACATATATACTTCTCTGTTATTTTCTCTTTCCTCCTAAATTCTTTTTTTCTCTCTTTAATTTTTGGTCGCTCCCCCTGACGTTGCGTTCTTGAAATTAACATGGCTATATAACATTTCATCTCTAATAGTACTTTATACGTACGTACTCATAGGAATCTCTGACTTGTGTTTCTGCAGCTCGAATATCCGTCTAGCCGTGGATATCATTAAGGAGATCAAGAGACAGCTCGACATGGCCTTGGACCTGGGATTCTCCTCCAATGATTCCCATTCAAAAATGACCATTGGAGATGTGTTTGTTTCTACTTTTCTTGTGGTTTTTCTCTTTAGCCTCTTTATAGCTCGTCTTGTGTTTACAGATTATTAACATCTCATATCGGTGGTGTAGTGTTCATTGGGCAATATAATATGTGACGTGGTAATCTTTCACTTTTGATCTAACTTTTGGGTGTGAATTAGGTTCATTACTAATATGATATCATAACTAGATTAAAGTCCAGCAGATGATTTTTCACATAAAGAGTTTCCTACCTATGTAATATGTAAAGTGGTTCATCTTGCTGTGGTATATCCGATATTTCAGTTTGGGCTGTTTCCACTGGACAGTTTTCAACCCACATTTCGAAAGAAGCTATTAACATTCCACATCGGTGGTGATAATGTTCTTTGGGCAATACATATGTGATGTAGCAATCCTCCACTCTTATAATAGCTTTTGGGTGTGAGTTAAAATCATTATTTAATACAGATGTGGCTTTTTTTAGTTGGTTTCCCGGTTACTATTTTTACTATTGTTGTATTACACCAGCTACATTGTGTACTGATACAACAAAACAGACGAGAAAATGATATTTGATTACCAGCGATCAGGTAGTTATGCTTCTTTTTTTTTTCTTGTACATCGGTTTGTTATTTCTACTTTGTTTCTGATCTTCGTGTATGTGTGATCACATTTTCGTTGGCTTGATTATTAATGGCATGATTGGTGTAATTCCTTGTGTGGTTTTTTAGAATTAAGGAAATTAATTAAGAGATCAGTGCATGTTGCTCTTTTGCTTTTGTTTTAGATTCAATTGGATCTCTACTATTGTCAAGTTAATAGTGATAGTTGTAATATTTTTGATTCTATTCTAGATGACCAGTTTACACTTTATCTCTATGGGTTTAATATCAAACCAAAATAATCGACGGTTTTAAAACCAAGAAAATGTAAAGAGCACGTAACAAGATTGGTTTGAGGTTTTCAGATGATTAAAAATGGTAGCGTAGGGTGGTTTGATCGGGTAACAAACGATGTGAGCTAAACAATTATTGAAGTTCAATTAAGAGCTAGTCTAGAACTCAGAGCACTGTGAATAGATCAACCCACTCTCCTAGAGCCTCACCTTTTGTCGATCCCTCTAAGCACCTAAATTATCGTTTAGGCTGAGACGCGATGACAAACATTAGAGAGCAAGTCCGATTTGTTCACAATGCACCCTAACATCTACTTTCGCTGGTTAGGGATTTAATGCTCATTCAAGTTATGTCTAGCAACATATTACACTTTTCATGAATAGATTCAACCTAGTTTCATGCACTAGGTGATAGTTTAATGAAAGCTTTAAGTGCAACAATGAATGAAGACAATCGATTTGATAACTTATCTATGTTTAGCTCATGGATCTAACACCCTAACACCCTAACACCCTAACACCCTAGACTACGCAAGCTGACTACTCAACAATAACACAAGAAAACACAAAGATCATAGATGAAGAAAACATGTTTGAATCAATAATAATAAACAAAGATGGTTTAGAAATTTCTCCCAAGGATGTAGAGATCCTTCTCCCTCGAGGTTACAAATCGCAAAAGAACAATCTAGAGTCTGGTTTCTTGTGGAAAACTAGAGTAGAAAATAGAACGAAAGAGAAAAAGAAGATATATGGAGGCCACAGACAATTGAGATAAAAATATAGGAAAACTAGCTAGGACAAATCCTGAAATAGTATCTTGATTTCCTTAAATATCGGGAGCAGTCGAGAGGCTGCTCTGCTTTGGTAGGGAGCACCCATCAGGTTGCTCCATTTGGTTTTTGCGCTGGAAACACCAATTCTAACTCTTTTCCTCATATATCGCTCCAAGGGCCTTCATGCCTATTCCAGACCTTAATTAACTCAAAATGGACTAGAAAGACTCGATAAAGACCTAAAAACACTTTAGAAAACATATATCCAATGTGTCAAAAACATCATATATCCATTTCCCCAGACTTAGATCCTTGTTTGTCCTCAAACAATATGAAGTATCAAGAACATGGAGAAAGGTTTGAAAGTTTGGGAACTCTCTTATTCTCATCAACCATACATTAACCACAAATCTCTGAACCATACATGAAATACAACTAGGAAAAGACACCCTTACCGAAACCCCATTGACTGCTGTTCAAACCGGCTCCATACTATATATCTCAAACCTACAAAAGTCACGCCTTCTAGATAGAACCCCATACATTCAATTATGAGTGGCGTAAGCTTCTCATCACATGCATTATTCAGGGTAAACAATGCTAGGTGTGAACCATGCCATTTAAGTGTTTTGGTGGAGCTAATAAGTGTTTAAGGGTTAACATTTTTTTTTGTAGAGGATGCAGAATATGACACAAAATTGTAAGATAGGATAAATCCATTGATGTCCACAGCCTCTACTTGTTTTTGCGTGCTCTCTCTCTGTAACAATGCTCTGATTATCCACCTGCTTTTTGTTCTTTCAACTCGGTGCTCACTATTTTTCTCGGCCTTCCAATGACTCCTATTTCGTTGAATTCTTCCCCTTCTCCATCACCTTATTCTCTTTTTTTTTGAATCTTGGTGATGTGACGAAGGAGGTAATACATGATCGTTCAGATTTTCCACTGGTGTTTTTTTTTTGCGCAACCAATTTGTTCTCCACCCCTGTTCTTGTGCGGGTCATTGGTTATGGAGCGGTTGCTCCCATTAATCTTGCATGCTCTCCTCAACTGGTCTGATTCACTGCAGCAGTAACAAGTAAGAGGCTGCATCGATCCTTTTATCTCCAACCTTTTTGCACATATTTGCACACATGACACTGAAAAACAAATGCATGAAGGTGGAAAAAGGCTAGGTGCAGGGTGGGAACTAGGTAAAGATGTGCTAGCCACTCAGGATCAGCAAGATGGATAAAAAGGATAAGAAGTCCTGAGTGTTCTCTCATTTCCCTGATCTAATGTCCATAACAATAAGAATTTCAGTCAAGATTAGGTTTATGTTAAATGGATTTAAGTCTTTCCAATGTAACCTTGACAAGTCGAAATCTTCTGGAGAACCAAATGAGATAATGTCAAGGTGTTCCAGGTCTACATATGTCTTTCGTCACTCCTAAGGTCACTGAATAAGATAACTAAAGCACGAGATGGTTATGATCATCACAAAGTAAGGTCCTAATTACCCCAAGTTTTCAACTGACTTAATCCTAAAAACTGACTCAGAAAAAGAGAGAAAGAAACGAGTTAGTAAATGACGAAGACCCTCCCCCCCATACTTACTTCACACCAACCCTGGCGTGAAATAAATTAGAGAGAAGGTGTTAACATGAATATGATTTTTTGGTCGAGATACTACTTGCGTGGAGCGGGTGCTCTTGAAAATTTTGGGTTCTCCATCGTCAGATCTCCGCCTGGAGTAGCCGCTCCTTTCAGAGGGATGATTGCTCCATTTCTGAAACCCATAATTTTTTAAGCATCTTGGGTTTTCTGATTTTTTACCAGAGACTCAATAAACTAAAACCAAAAATAAGAAAAAGGCAAATCCTAATGATATTTACACTTACCAGTGGGTTGTCTCCCACCAAGCGCTTGGTTTAAGTCACTAGCTTGACTTTGTGATAGGGGTCAGTCTGGTTGAGCATTATTGCTTGTTACAAAACAAGTTCCACAATCATACATGTTCAGCTTCAAAACTCTACTCAACAACCCTTTTAAAGCAGCTTCCCCTTTCTCTTTCAGCTCATATGTGAGAATAACTGAATTTAGAGAATGATTTAGAGGTACCTTTGCACTTTACCTCATACTCAATAAAGTTCTCATCATACATGCGAAGTATCAAAGTCATTGTAATATCACCCTTGACTCTTTTCTTCTAGACCTTTTCTTTCACCTTTGCATACCTTTTAAGTTTCTTGGTATCAGTGTGAGGATCTCCATCTAGAACTTCTTTGAGCTCAATCTTTAACCAAACTCCTTCTTAGGAACAACCTTCAGCTTTTCTCCACAAACCATTAGATGTAGAAGGCGTGTCGTGTGGAAAATCTGGTGGGGACATCTTTATAGAAAACCTTCTTGTTGATGTAGGAGAAGGAGACTTTCTTATTAGGCATATCGATGATTGCTCAATTTGTAGACATAAATGATCTTACAAGGATCAAAGGCATCTCATAATCCTTGCTCATCTCAAAAACATGAAATTCAGTATGTAGAATACAATCCCCAACTTGGACATGGAGGTTGCGAGTGGTGCCAAAAGGGAATGTTATGGAAGAGATTGTAAAAGCCAGAGTCACCAGAGAGGGCTCAACTTCCACAATGCCTAGTTCGTCGACAATCGACTTTGAGACAAGATTCACACTAGATCCAAAGTCACAAAGAGCTTCTTTAAATTCCACTCCAACAATGGAACATGGAAAAGCAAACTTTTCAGGGTCATCAACCTCATGTAATACCTTCAATGATTGTATCAATGCTTCAATAAAGAATTCCTTAAATTCCTCTTGAGCCTCTAAGTTTTGAAGAACATATGCAATAACTGAATCTCCCAAACATATTCAAATGAGATCTTTTTAGGAAGCCTTCTCATAATCTTCCTAAATCCAGCCAGCTGCTCAGCACTAATGGCATCGATGAGATGTCTAGATGGAACATGATAGGGAATCTTAGGAACATATACTCGATCTGGTGGAGTGTTAGCATCAGTCGCTTGAGAGCTAGCAGGCTGCTCAGTTCTTTCTTCTACGCTTAAAGCAGTCTCAGTCAACAGCTACTCTATTGCATTACATTGCTCAGTTCTAGGATTTTTATCAGTTTTTCCAGGGAGCGTCCCTTGCTACCTCTTGACACTATGAGCTGTTCGAGAAAACTGAACATCAATCCTACATATGTGGCTGCTCACAGTATCATATTTTGTAGTGAACTCGATGAACATGTTGTCCATCATGGTATTGATGTCTTTGGTAACCTGATTCAGTGCCTTGTCTTGAACTTACTGATGCTGGAGAAGCTGCTGCATCAGTTGTTGAGGTTTTTCAACTTATCATGTGGACCGCTTGCAGTAGCTGAAACAGCTTCCTGGTTGCTCTACGGCGTCTGCTAGTGCTGATTCTGATTCTGACCCACGAACCAGTTTTGTGCCTGACTGAAAACAAAGGTTTTACCCTGGAATCCTTGCGGAAAGTTCCTTTGGTATCTATATCCTTGTGTCTGGGTGTTCAGATTGGCGGTGTTCTGATTGTATCCCTTGTTCTGGTTATACCCTTGGTTTATCACATAAATAACATCCTTCTGATCATCGGCTGTCGTTTCAGTATATGGAGCAGCTTCTTGAGTGATCTGAATCTGCTCAGCTGTTGCTTTCTCCATGATGTAGATTTGCCCTTGGTTGTTCTTAAGCAGCTGATTAACCTTGTCTGTCAACTCATCAATCTTCTGAGAGTCAATACTATTTACTTTTTTTGGAGCGGTTGGTCTCCTGATTCATGTTGGAAGAGCTGGCTGCCATGTTCTCGATCAACTCAAATGCTCTTTCAGTCGTTCGGGTCATGAAGTCTCCCTTGCTGACAGAGTTCGAAGCACTTCGGAATTCCCAGTCAACTCCATCATAGAAAATTCTCAGGAGGTAAATCATCATCAAATCCATGGTGAGGGCATTATATTCGGTAGTCATTGAAACGCTTCCATGTGTCGCAAAAAGGCTCATTAGTGAGCTGATTGAAAGAGGATATCTTGTTCCTCAAAGCGGTTGTCTTAGCCTTCGTGTAGAAGTTGCTCAGGAAGGCTGATCGGACCTGTTCCCACGAAGTAAAAGATCCGGAGGGGAGAGAATGGAAATAGTGTGCACTTGATAAAGTCTGGTGGTACTCCATTCGAGCGAGTAAAGTTGTAGCCTTTTTCAAAGCTCTCAATATGTTCCATTGGATTTTCTGTCGGGAGACCATTGAACATCTTTCTCTGCACCAGAAAGATCAAAGCAGGCTTGATCTCAGAGTCTTCCCGAGTACAGGGCGGTAGAGTGATCGCAGAGCGCATAGTAGGGAAGTTATACGAAAGGTTTCTCTGCCCAGTTGGAGCAGCTTGCTCCTTCTGTTGTTGATGTGCAGCTTGTTGCTGCGGATGAATGGTTTGTTGCATTTGTTGCATCGTAGCATAGAGTTTCTCTGGATTGCCGTTGTCGCCCATTATGGTGTTATTGGTCTTGGTTGTTGACGGCTTGTTCTTTTTAACTTTGCTAGCTCGTGGTTGATAAGTGTAACCAATTCTCCTTGTGCATTTTTCCGAGTGTGTCTACTGGTCATGCACCTGGAGCATTAGCTGCAACAAATAGGATAGATAAAGTTAGAGGTTTTAGACTAAATATATAACCCAAAAATAAAGGTAAAAACCTGGTCACCGTTGCAACGACACCAAATCTTGATACACTAAAATTGGACCTTTGCTACTGTCAAGTTAACAGTGGTACTTGTAATACTTTAGATTCAACTCTAGAGGAACAATTTACACTTTATCTCTATGGGTTCAATATCTAGCTAAAACAAACGATGGTTTTGAAACCAAGAAAATGTAAAGAGCAAGTAACTAGATTGGTTTGAGGTTTTCAGATGATTAAAAATGCTAGCCTAGGGTGGTTTGATCGGGTGTCAAAAGATGTGAGCCAAACAATTATTCAAGTTCAGTTAAGAGCTAGTCTATAACTCAGAGCACTATAAATAGATCAAGCTACTCTCGTGGAGCCTCACCTTTTGTCGATCGCTCTAAGCACCTAAACTGTCGTTTGGGATGAAACGTGATTACAAACATTAGAGAGCAAGTTTGATTTGTTCACAATGCACCCTAACATCTACTTTCGCTGGTTAAGGATGTAATGCTCATTCAAGTTATATTTAGTAACCTATTACACTTTTGATGAATAGATTCAACCTAGGTTCATGCACTAAGTGATCAGTTTAATGCAGGCTTTAAGTGCAACAATGAATGAAGACAATCAATTTGATAACTTATCTCTGTTTATATCACAGATCTAACATCTTAACACCCTAGACTAAGCAAGCTGACTACTCAGCCATAACACAAGAAAACACAAAGATCATAGATGAAGAAAACATATCTGAATCAATAATAATAAACAAAGAGGGTTTAGAAATTTTCTTCAAATGATGTAGAGATCCTTCTCCCTCAAGGTTACAAATCTCAAAAGAACAATCTAAAGTCTGGTTTCGTGTGGAAAACTAGCATAGAAAATAAAGGAAAAAAGAAAAAGAAGATATATGGAGGCCATAAACGGCTGGGATAAAAATATAAAGAAACTAGGGAAAATCTCAAAATAATATCTTGGTTTCCTTAAATATTGGGAGTAGTCGAGAGGCTGCTCTGCTCGAGAGCACCCATTAGGTTTCTTCGTTCGGTTTTTGCGCGGGAAACACCAATTTTGACTATTTTTCTCATATATCTCTCCAAGGGCCTTCATGCCTCCTCCAAACTTGAATTAACTCAAAATGGACTAGAAATACTTGATAAAAAGCTGAAAACACTTTAAAAAACATATGTACAATGTGTCAAAAATACCATATATCAGTTTCCCAGTTACTATTGTTGTATTACACCAGTTACATTGTGTACTGACACAACAAAACACACGAGAAAATTATATTTGATT
This sequence comes from Moricandia arvensis, assembly GCA_905132765.1. Lineage (NCBI taxonomy): Eukaryota > Viridiplantae > Streptophyta > Magnoliopsida > Brassicales > Brassicaceae > Moricandia > Moricandia arvensis. The sequence continues at coordinate 27,179 of CAJHQP010006575.1, read as the reverse complement.
ACCAGCGATCAGGTAGTTATGCTTCTTTTTTCTTGTTCAACGTTGTGTTATTTCTACTTTGTTTCTGATTAACGTGTATGTATGATCACATTTTCGTTGGCTTGTAAGACTTCAACTTCTCTTCATTGTTTAGCTCATGTTGCTCTTTTGCTTTTGTTTGATTCTCTCTTGGTATAGTATTTACTCTGTTCATGATCGTGGTTACAAGACGGGTTGTTTAGTTTGGTCAAAATTAAGCCTCACTCAAAATTAAATCTAAGGATTTGGGTCGATCTAGCATCATTTATATTCACCGGGGGAAAAATTCAGGAGTATGTGATTGATCCTTCTCCCTCAAGGTTACAAACCTGTAAAGCATGTTGGGCCCAAACGAAATTTCCAGCCCATTCCGGATAGACTTGGTTGATAATTTACGTTACTTGATGGAAAATGTAAGCTAAATCCAGTGGGGAATAGGATGAATTAATCTCCTATATATAAGAAGACATATGACGACTTTTAGATCATCCGATACAAAAGACAAAACAACGACAAATAGAGAGAGACCAAGACGTAAGCTATAAGATTCATAGTTCTTTTGATTTCTATTCGTTACTTGTAATAGACTTACTTCAAAGATATCAAGGTTGATTGCATGGTGTTTTGAAGATGACTACAACAAGAATTGATGTGGATAGGTTTGATGGATTTGGAGATTTTTCGCTATGGAAGGTTCGTATGATGGCTCACTTTGGAGTCATAGGGTTAAAAGACATCTTCACCAACAAGACCCTTTTAATGGAAGCGCCATCTACCAAGGAAGAATCAGAAAAAGAAACTATAGACGCAGGAGACGTTACTACAAGCTCAGGCTCTATGATTAATCCCGTAAAACTCGGAAAATCAGAGAAAGCTAAAGACCTAATAGTAGTAAACTTTGGAAATCAAGTTTTAAGAAAGATCAGCCACTATGACACAGCTGCGGCGATGCGGAAGGCCTTAAACACGCTGTATAAAGAAACATCACTACTAAATCGTATCTACTTGCAACACAAGTTCTATACATTCAAGATGAACGATTCAAAAGGCATAGATGCAAACGTTGATGATTTCTTAAAGTTAGTAGCAGACCTATATAACTTGAATGTAGAAGTTTCCGAAGAAGTTCAATCTATCTTACTCCTAAACTCAGTGTCTCGTATGTACGATCATCTAAAAGAGACTCTCAAATACGGCAGAGATACACTAAAGATAAATGAAGTAACAGGAGCTGCTAGGTCAAAGGAACGAGAGTTACTTGAAAGTGGAAAGTTCACAAAATCATAAGATGAAGGGCTATACTAAAAAATTGGACAAGGGAGGAAATCGGAACTGGAAAGGGAGATCAAAAAGCAGATATGGTCGATCTAAATCAAGACCTAAGTACGATAAAAACAACAAGAGGTGTTTCATATGCGGCAAGGAAGGGCATTGGAAAAGGGAATGTCCAGACAAAAGGCCTCACCAATCCGCCAATGTAACCGCTGAACCTAAACAACCACTTATACAAACGATGAGTACTAACGACACAAGTTTGGAATGGGTTATGGATTCAGGGTGTTATTTTCATATAACTCCAAATAAAGATGTTCTGTTTGACCTAGAAGAATTCAAAAAAGGAAAAGTTCTAATGGCAAACAACACTCATTGCGACATCAAACGAATTGGCAAGATCAGGATCATGAGACCGATGGATCTGCAGTAATACTCACAGACGTGAGATATATGCCAACTATGAGTAGAAATATGATATTGTATGGAATTCTGGAATGAGCTGGGTGCATATACGATGAAAAATATTTCATGATTCGTTTCTACAAAAATGGGAAAGAGATAATATCTGGAAAGTATAATGAAGGACTGTATTATTTACTTGGAACCGTAGTTAAAGGAGAGGTTAATGGGTCAAGAGAAAACGTGGACATGACCAAGATTTGGCACACACGGCTAGGGCACATGAGTTTAAAGAACTTAAAAGTGTTAGTTAAAGAAGGATATTTGTCAAACAAATAAGTCGATAAATTGGAGTTTTGTGAGATTTGTGTTATGGGAAAGTCTCATAAACAAAGCTTCCCTACGGCCAAGCACACTTCGAAAGAAGTTTTGGAATACATACACTCTGATCTATGGGGGTGCATGATGTGCGTGTTTTAGTTGTTCTAGCAGTGTATAAATATCATAAAAAATCACTATCAAATTAACCCTAGTCTTTAACACACAAATATTACACTTGCCAAAAGAGATCAGGTGTAGTACTTAGGGATCGAATCCACAGAGCGCAATGACACATAATAGATTTCTTATTTCTAAAGATTAAGCTAGGTGAATATATATGTTGGTGGCAAACAATCAGTTAAGGAAATATTCTTTATCAAGAATTAGAGATGCAATATGGAAATATGCTAATAATGAAAATATGAAAATATGGAATATTCTAATAAACTAACTTGATGCAAATGTTAATATGGTAGATCTAGGGTTTCAAGCTTAATGGATTATAGTGGATAGGAAGCACATATATGTAAATATACTTGGACTCAAATATTAATTATTCAGACCCTTTTAACTCCAACTCTCGTATGCGAGCAAAATGAAAGACCATCGATCGATGACTATGGCCTGATGTCAATCGACGGCTATGGCCTGATGTTGATCGACGACTATGGCCGGATGTCGATCGACAGTGAAATGAAAAGGAAGTGTGAACGAGATTTAATAAGTCCACCAGACTTGTTAGACTAGCTCTCGCATGTGCCTAACAGCCTAGTTCAATGTGGTATGTTCTGGCACAGAAACTACTCGTAATCATCCATGTTCTACTTTCGAGATCCTAGTTAGCTACTCTAGAATGCAAGCGTTTAACACAACTCAATTGATGGATATTAACTTAACTAGCAATCCTACTTTTGGGCTAATCCATGATTGCTATCATTAAACCCTAAATCTAGTTGATGACTATTTACACATAATCAAAGAAAGAATAATAGTCCGAATATAATGCATAGATAAAATACGGGGGTTCAAATACAAATCTCCCTAGGGAGTTATGAATCCTCTACCCTAAAAAAATAAAACTATAAAACTTTGTGGGTTGTGTCAAGCCTTGCCTAAGCTTGTACTTGCACTTGCACACTCTGTTTGCTCTCAGTACATGAGCATAAATATAAAAACCCTTAAATTTAGGTTAAAACTCGTCCATGGCATTCTTGTCTTTTGTCCTCTGAACTTGGGATTTTTAGTCGGTTGTCTGCGTGTTGGGCGTCGATCAATGGCAAGTAAGCAGCATCGATCGACCTTGGTCTTTCATCATCGGTCGATTCTAAGGTTGTGTCGTCGATTGACGAGAGACTTGTACTTTGACTTCTTAATTAGTCAGCTACGGATTCTTCTCCTATAAATGCTCCAAAAACTCCAAGTATCTCCATTTATTTCCAAAACGTCCCTAGACCTGTAAATACTCTAAAACATAACCTAGACACACATAATAGATCCTAAATAGAGCCTATAACAGGGTCTAAAACTAGTAATAAATAGGCTATATCAGTGCACCATCTACTCTTGAGAGCCTAGGAGGGAGCAAATATTTTATAAGCTTGATAGATGATTATTCTAGAAAAGTTTGGATTTACTTTAAAAAACCAAAGATGAGGCATTTAGCAAATTCGCAGAGTGAAAGGAAGCTGTGGAGAACCAGATTGGGAAGAAAATCAAGTGTCTCGGAACAGACAATGGATTGGAGTTCTGCAACCAACAATTTAACCAACTCTGCAAGACTTATGAATAAAAAGACACAGGAGTTGTCCATACACACCACAACAAAACGGTGTGTCTGAAAGAATGAACATGACAATCATGGAGAAGGTTAGATGTATGCTTGAAGAAGCTGGATTAGGTCAAGACTTCTGGGCTGAAGCTGCATCAACAACAATTTACATAATAAACCGTTCTCCCAGCTCAGCCATAATTTTTCGACTTCCGGACGAAATATGGACAGGAAAGAGACACGAGTTAACCCACCTTAGGCGTTTTGGGTGCACATCATATGTCCATAAGATTCAAGAGAAAACTAGTCCAAGAGCCTTAAATGGCATTTTCATGGGGTATCCGTGTGGGATTAAGGGATATCGAGTCTGTTTACCCGAGGAAGGCAAATGTGTCACTAGTAGAAACATTGTATTTAATGAGAAGGATATACACAGCAAGAACTCGCATACGGAAGTCACAGATTCAAGAGAAATTGTTCAAAAGAAGAAGAAGAAAGTGACATTCAAAGAAAATCTGATTGAAGGACCTACTCTACCCTCAGATGGACTGCAGACGCTTTGGCTAAAGGTGGAGTCACTGAATCATATGAATTGGAAAAATTAGACGACAGTTGTTCGGAAGAAGACGTTGAAAACACAGAACAAAAAGAAGAAGAACCAAATATTGGAGATTATATGCTTGCAAGAGACCGAGTTAGAAGGCAAATAAAATTACCCTCAAGGTTTAAAGATACTAACTTTGTAGCTTATGCCTTAGCTGCATCTGAGGAAGTTGAAATAAACGAGCCCAAATCTTTTGAAGAAGCAATGAGGAGCAAAGAATTTTTTTTTTGAAAAAATGCTGCTAGTGAAGAAATGGATTCTCTTCAAAGGGCAAACACCTGGACATTAATCGAAAAACCTCAAAATGCAAAGGTTATTGGAAGCAAATGTTTTCAAATTAAAACCTAGAATACTCGAAGTTGAAGAACCAAGGTATAAATGTAGATTAGTTGCACAAGGTTTTTCTCAAAAGGAGGGAATCGATTACAATGAAGTATTCGCACCGGTGGTGAAGCATGTATCAATCAGGCTAATGTTATCTCTTGTGGTAAACAAAGCCTATGAGCTAGATCAGATGGACGTTAAAACAGCTTTTCTCCATGGAGATCTTGAAGAAAGAATCTTAATGAATCAACCAGAATGATTCATAAAGAAAGGGGATGAAAACAAAGTTTGTCTGCTAAAGAAATTATTATATGGATTAAAACAATCTCCAAGGCAATGGAATCTCAAATTTGACTGTTTTATGAAAGACCAATGATTTGAGAGAAGTAAAGAAGATCCTTCTGTTTACATGAGGAACGTGGATATAGAACAAGCCGTGTACTTACTTCTATACGTCGATGATATGCTCATAGCTTTAGGAGATAAACAAGAAATCAGAAGTGTAAAGGAATTTTTTAACAAAGAGTTTGAGATGAAAGATTTGGGAAAACCTTCAAGGATATTGGGAATGGATATCATAAGAGACAAAAAGAAGGGAATCTTAAAATTGTCTCAAGAAAACTATTTGGAGAAATTTCTAAATTCATTCGACGTGGATGAAGAAAAATCAGTTTGTACGCCAACTTCAACTCAATTTAAATTAAGGAGTCTTACCAAAGATCAGAAAGAAGAAGGAAGGTTCAGGGAAGATATACCATATGCAAGTGTGGTTGGAAGTCTTATGTATGTCATGGTCGGTTCAAGACCTGATCTAGGGTATGCAGTTGGTCTCATAAGCAGATTTATGTATAAACCAGGAAGGGAGCACTAGTTGGCGGCTAAATGGGTTTTAAGATATCTAAAGGGAGCTAAAAGAAGATGTCTTACGTTCATTAAACACTCAGAATTTAGCATTGAAGGCTTTTGTGACTCTGACTATGCAACTGACCTTGACAAAAGAAGATCAGCTACAAGATTCGTGTTTTAAGTTTGGGGAAATACAGTCAGTTGGGAATCTAGCTTACAAGATGTGGTGGCTTTTTCAACGACTGAAGTAGAGTACATGGATCTTACCTCAGCCGCGAAAGAAGCAATATGGTTAAGAAGGTTGTGTGGTGAATTGGGATTTAAACAAGAAAGTGCTAAGATTCATTGCAACTCACAAAGCACTACAGCCCTAGCTAAGAATCATGTTCATCACAAGAGGACTAAACACATTGACATTAAATACTATTTTATCAGAGACATAGTAGCTGAAGGCAAGGTTCACCTATCTAAGATTCATACTAGCAAAAATCCAGCAGATTTTTTAACAAAAGACTTACCGGGCCTAAATTTAATCTCTGTTGTGATCTCCTCAACGTCAATGAGTAAACAAGGGAACGTCACAGGTAACTCCATTATCGAAGGTGTCTCGCATAAAGAAGAAATAATGAGTTAATCACACCGGTTTATTTCTTAAACGATAATGGGGAAAGAACTTAGTATGAGCATCAAGTTACCTCCAAAGAAGTTCTAAAGCGAGGCACAAGGATCTTAGCTCAAGGTGGAGTATCTGAGATTTTTCAATACACAAACGAGTAAGAAAAGGATGATATAAAAAAAAAAAAAAAAAAAAAAAAAAAAAAAAAAAAAAAGAAAAGGATGATATGAGTCGGTAAAGAAAAAGGTAGGTATACCTAGAGAGAACGTCTTAAACAGCTAAGGAAGCTGAAGGGAGACGAGTATCTCAACTGGATAAGAAGTTAAACGTTTAATCACATAGTCTTAAACAGCTTAAAGAAAAAAAGGAGAAGTTTTTCCTTTACCATAAGCTAAAGGGAGACATGCGGATACAAGGGACCACAAGATTCATGAATATCTGACTGTAACAAGTGAGTTGCGAAACAAAGCAAGATCGATCTTCTACAAACATGAAAAAGTCAAGGATTTGTTAATTACAAAAGAAAAAAAGAATTCGCGAGATTTTCTCTAAAAATAATTACAAAATCGCTTACTATGGAAGAGTAGAAGATGAGAAGACAAGGAAAGAAAAGCCATTGTCTAGCAAAAGATCGAAGACGAAATCGGGAAAAGATGATGTGGCGGCATACGAGCTACATAAACTCACCGAAGATTCTATGACCGCTTTAAAGATTATGGCGGTAAGATCAGATCGAGTGATGCAAGAAAAGGATTACGAGCATAAAGGATGTTTTTTCGTGAATCAAGGAGAACCAGAGACTCAGCATCGTTTCGTCACAGAGAAGAAGGAGAAATGAAGATGAGGAATCTCAGCCGGTGGTCATCAATAGTAACGAGGAAGTGTTGGGCCCAAAGGTGGAGATTGTAAAGCATGTTGGGCCCAAAGGTGGAGATTGTAAAGTATGTTGGGCCCAAACAAAATTTCCAGCCTATTTCAGATAGACTTGGTTGATAATTCACGTTACTTGATGGAAAGGTAAGCTAAATCCAGTGGAGAATAGGATCAATTAATCTCCTATATATAAGAAGACATATGACGACTTTTAGATCATCCGATACAAAAGACAAAACAACGACAGATAGAGAGAGACCAAGACGTTAGCTATAAGATTCATAGTTCTTGTGATTTCTATTCGTTACTTGTAATAGACTTACTTCAAAGATATTGACTAAGAACAAGGTTGAGTTATCATAGTTCTAAAGCACTTATTAGATTAAAATCCTAACAAAACCAATATAGTACATGAAATTAAAAACCTGGTCTGAGGATACCACAAGTCAATGAGAATGATCATTAACAGCGAAAAAACACATGATTTAGTTGTGTGAGGAGTTGTAAGGTGCTTGATTCTCTCTTGTTAATGTGTTTCTACTTGTTTCATGTTTGCTTGATCTTGAATTTGAAATTACTTTCATATTTCAAGTTCTTGTCCAACTGATTAGAAATGTCTCATACTCTTATGTACCAAGTATTCAGTTACAGCCTCCGCTAGTGAAGTTACCAAGACCAGACCTGGGTACAGCATAATAAGACATTGGTCTCACTTCTCAATTTTTTAGAAACTTTTTACATGGACATATTCTGTGTGGGGATTGAGAGAGTAAAGAATCAACGTTTTCATTGACGAGGAGAAGCAAATAAGAGAGAGATATAATACCTTTTCACAAAGATCGAGAATTCGAACATCGTGGTCGTCATCTTCTCCAAGAGGTATACAGAATCAGCGACGTGCTTGAACGAGGTCCAAAAGGTGCACAAAAATGCTGAACCCAAAAGACTCATGGTGATTCCTATATTTTATGACGCAAGCACGAGGGATGTGAAGAGTCTCAAGGGTGAATTCGGCAATCATTTCAAGGAAATGAAGGAAAAAATGATCCCTCCAAGATCCTTACTTGGGAGGATTCCTTGGGTTCAATAGCTGACATAGCCGGTTTGACCTATTAGTAATGAGGTTAACTCACACCCAGAAGCTAGCTCATGAGTGGAAGATTACCACATTACTTATATATTACTCAAGGATATTCTTGTCCGATGTGGGACATATTAATAGCCTCTACCACAATAATATGGGCCATTTTTATAGGCTACATAGATAGAAAACTGTTTATGTGGGAAATCATATGTATGTTGGATTAAACCATTGATTCTGATACCATATAAGTAAGAGCAACCACATCAATGAACCCCTCCTTGGGGTTCATAAAGTTTTTTTATTATATTTGTGGTGGGACCATGAATAGTGATGAACCCGGATGAAATGTGTTCTTCCATCAATGAACCCGAAGTTGGGGTTCACATGAATAAAATAATATATTTTGTTTATAAAAATAATAATTTAAGAAAAAAAATTATGTTGAATAGAATTAGATTTTTGGACAACAAAAATAATTAAATAATTTTTGAATGTGTAAAAAACATGGAAAATATTTATTTTGACAAAAGTTTTTATTCAATACATTGATAATTCGTGAAGATACAAAAGATTATTAATTCTGATTACCAAACTTTTGCCAAATATTTTCGACCAAATCAGCTTTCAACCGAGCATGAGTCTGTGAATCTCGAAGTTCATTGCGAACGCCATGCATATTACCGGCATTCAAAGATGTTGTCGTTTGAACCTCAGCACTTCTGCTTGACTCTCCTGTCTCGAACTCAGATGTATCATAGAGAGTATATGAATGTCGTTCGTCCTCTACTATCATGTTGTGCAGTATGACACAAGTTCTCATAATCCTTCCTATTTTATTAATGTCCCATAGTAGAGCTGGGTTTCTAACGATTGCAAACCTCGATTGCAATACTCCGAAAGCCCGTTCGACATCTTTTCTTGTGGATTCTTGACGTTCAGCAAATAGCTCTGCTTTGTCCCCTTGAGGAAGTGAGATGGATTGGATAAACGTTGACCATTTAGGATAAATACCGTCGGTAAGGTAGTACGCCATACGATAGTTGTGGTTATTGACCTTGAAATTAACTTTCGGAGCTCGACCTTGTAAAATGTCATCAAACACTGGTGACCGGTCAAGAACATTAATATCGTTGAGGGTACCTGGTAATCCGAAGAATGCGTGCCATATCCAAAGATCTTGTGATGCCACAGCCTCTAAGACAATTGTCGGCTTACCCGAACCACGTGTGTACTGCCCTCTCCAAGCAGTTGGGCAGTTTTTCCACTCCCAATGCATACAGTCGATGCTTCCTATCATCCCTGGGAACCCGCGAATCTCGCTGACATCGAGTAATCGTTGAAGATCTTCTGCCGTAGGTCTTCTTAGATACTCATCTCCAAACAAATGTATTATTCCTTCGTTGAACTTTTCGAGACATAAAAGGGCAGTGCTTTCCGCAAGCCGGAGATATTCGTCACTTGAATCTGCGGATTGACCATATGCCAGCATTCGTATAGCTGAAGTACATTTTTGAAGTGCAGAAAGCCCGTACCTTCCATGACCATTTCTTCTTTGCTCAAAGTATGGAACTTCATTACTGAGACGATCGACAATGCGAAGGAACAAAGGCTTGTTCATTCGAAAACGCCTCCGGAACATTTCAAGTGGGTATGTAGGATTCTCACTGAAATAGTCGTTCCATAGTTGGTTGTGTCCTTGTTCCCGATATCTTTCGATATAACGTCTCCTCGGCTTGGTCCCTTGAACGTCAACAATAGAGTCGATGAAATCATCCACTTGTTGGTCCATCATTTCTTCGAAAATTTCATTTTCTTGATCACTTTATGAGTAAGACATTTATTCCTACAATCAAAAAGATTGTTAAAGTTTTTAAAGATTAAGTAATTAGGATTATTAATTACAGATTGTTATGTTACTAATGATCTTAGTGGTAGTGGCTAAGATCGATTAGAAACCATTATATTCCAACCTGTGTTCTTGTGTTCTTGTTTTTAAAGATTAAGTAATTAACTTGATAATTAAGTATGAGAAAAAACATCTAAATATTTTGACTCAAACCTGTGTTCTTGTGTTCTTGTTTGCCAACTTTGTTCTTCTTTGCCAAACTTAGTGTATCTTGCAGTAAATGGTACAACAAAAAGAGAGAGATATGAAACAAAGCAAAACTTGTAAAGAAAAAGTTGGTGTTGTACACAAGTAAATGAAACAACCATCTGCTTTATAAAGGAAACAACAAGTTCAATATGTTACATAGGAACCTATTACATAGTTTGCTAGTGTACATTACAACAAAATTGTACACTGCACCCGTCAGCCATCATACACCCGTGAACTCTCAAGACAAAACACAAAAGAGAGTGGTTTAATCCGTGAAAAAAAGCTACCCTACTGTCAAGAGTCATCTGCTTCTATGAGTTTGTTCTTTAGTTCCACTTCCTTAGCCGAGAGATCAGAGTCATTTCTGGCAAGGAGTCGTTCCAGGAGCTTGTGCTTTGATATGGTCTTCTTCTCAGCTAGAATGTTCTCTATTTGGTCAAAAGCAGCTTCGTTGGTGTGCTTCTTGCGTTTCGCAGCCTTGCTGGCCTTAACACCAGGAGGCCTAGCCTCTTCCTCCCGTGGAATCTCTTCTGGAGCTTCCTTGTTTCTCTCCTTGCCACCATCTTTTGACTGCATAGCCGAGGATTTCCACTTCTGATCAAACCTCAATTCCCTCCAACAGTGTTCCATGTTGAACTTGGCCTGGTAGTCGTTGGTGAAGATGGCATGTGCTTTCTTCATCAGATCATTATCGCCTTCGCCACTCCCTACATCCTTCAAATCAGCCTCAAAGCTACCGACGAACTTGCAGACCTGCTCGTTCACTCTCCCCCACCTCTGCTTACACTGACCACGCTCCCTAGGAACGTAGCCCTTCAACTGAGGGCTAGAATTGAAGTACTCTTCAATTCTCTTCCAAAAACACTGAGCCTTTTGTTCATTACTGACAATAGGGTCCTTGCTAGTGTTAAGCCAAGCAGAGATGAGGACAAGGTCCTCTTTGATTGACCACTTTCTCTTCTGCAGTGGCTTAACTACCCCCGGAGAATTACTACCTACTTGACCAAAGTCCACGTCTATTGGTGGACTGCTCTGTGAGGGCTGTAGGTTAACAAAGCCGGGGGAGTTTAAGGAAAAAGGATCCATATTTGGGTTACGTTAAGATTTTAGTTGGTGTTTTTTAAGTGATTTGGTTTTCACAAGATTCAACTTGGTTTTAAACACAATCGAGGGTTCCTCAAACATTCATTACACTTAATTGCACAACCACCATTACTCAGCTAGAATTGGTTGCCGGTCTAATCAGTGTAATTAAAAGCAAACTGAAAACGAATAATTATTAATATTTCAAATTAACTTTTAAATACTAGTTCAGCTTTGAATACTAGTTTTGTTTTGGTTTAGCTTTTGTTTTCTTCTAGTTTAACAAACAACAACGAACTCTAGTTTTGTTTCAATGGTAAGCTTTATGTTTTCTTCTGAACTAGAGAACTAGTTCAGAACTTAATTCCTGTTTTAACAAGTACAAGAACCAAAGCTAGTCCTACTTTACTAATGACAAGTACAAAGATTTATATCTAATTTTAAACAAACAACAAAAAACTTAATTTTTGTTTTGAAGTTTACCTTGGGTTTTCAATCAAAGCACATCCTCTCTAGGTCAGCGATCCGCACCCTCATGTAATCAACCTGTTCTTGGAGGTTTTTAACCTGTCCCTGCCCAAGCAAAGACATACACGATAATTAGTGTTACACTTATCTAGTTGTTAGGTATACATAAACTACACTAAATCAAATACATATGAACCAAGGAAATTAAACTAACCTCCAAGAAGATTATCTGATCATTGATGGTAGAGACCACATTGATAACCTTCTCAGCCTCCTCCACTCGCTTTGTCAACTTCTCAAGCTCCTCCATGACACCAAACACCCATGGTTGTCGATAGTGTAAGCCATCATCCTGGTGCTCAACAAAAACAACAAACAGAAAGTGTTAGTGGAAGTAAATAAGTTTAAACTTGGAAAAATAATGAAGAACAAATCCAACATACACTCACCTCGTAGTTTAGGCATGTGAAGAACCTCTTCCCAGGTACTGTGTCGCGGTCATCCTTACCCCCGACCTCGTTGATGATTCGACCACCGCATGAACACCTTTCCGGAATTCCATATTCCGAATCGGCCACAAAGCGTACCATTTCGATGTGGTGCTTTTGCTTCTTAGAATCTCTCTTTTGCTCTGTGGGATCCATCTGTAAAAGAAAAGAAAGAAATGTTAGAACCACAACTCCAAACCGATTTGAAACCACCTATAAACGAACCATAAATCGAACCCCCAACAAGATTTCGACCCCTATATCAAAACCCCTTTCTCGATTTGCAACCCTATCTCAAAAGCCCCAAATCGATTTTTCTTTTCCAAACCCTAAATCTCATTTCGATTGAAAAAAGATGAACCATAACCGTTAATCGAGTAAAGATAACACTAACCTTGATTCGTAGTCGCAGCGTCGTCGATTGAAGCCGGAATCGCCTCTTCGTCGCCGTCGCACTCGAAATCGCCAGACAGGAAAGAAAACCCTAACTTTTTTCGGTTTCGCGAAAATGAGAGACACACGCGTGAAGTCACCTTTCCGCCTCATACGCACATCCAACCGGCGTGTGACACGTGCCATAAACCCGTCTCACGCGGGTTCATCCGAGAGGACCGACCCACAAAAAATTACCCATTTTTCAATTATTTTAAAACCCAAAAGCCCAATGAACCCCCCTAATGAACCCCCTATAATACTTCAATGTGGATGCTCTAATGAGCCTAACTAACACCCAAAAGCTAATTCATGAGACCACATTACTTATCTATTGCTCAAGGATCTTAATTTGTCCGATGTGAGACATATTAATATGACCTCAGAAGAACACGGGTAATGATTTTCTTGATGATTCTTCTAAGTAGTGAAGCACAAACTGTTTAACATTTTTTGACCAAACATTTCTCATCCATGCTTGTTTGGTCTAATCGAACAGTTCTTATCCATGTTTGCTGAGGGAAATAGTTAGCACGGTTAAAAGCAAGCTACTAAAGTCTGCTGGACGAAGAAGAAGACGAAGTATGTTAATGTACGACCAGTGTTTGTTTTGGCTTCAACTGCGGTTCTCCTCTTTATTCTCTTCATAGAGCGTAATGTTTGCGCTGATGTGAGAATTTACAAGGTGTTTGCTAGGTGTTCCTGTTTTGGTTGGTGTCTTGTTGATCTATGAACACAACCTAACAGAGGAATAGATGATCTCCTGATCAATCCCCAAATCTTAGTTAAATGGCTTCACGCTGTTTTGTTGTACATCTGTTTAGTTGTTATTTACAACCTCAAAGAACAAAATGTTTCCTTTATTACTCTGCTTCTGTCTGTGAGCTTATAATTTTCTGGTTCTGAATATGGTGTCTTTAGTTGAGATGAAAATATAAAAAGGCTACTTCAGTATATATACACATTAGTTTATTACTTAAAAATTAATCATAATGTAATGGAATGTGTATATTGTTTTGTATTACCATTTGAATTTCACTTTTGTGTAATATTGTTTTTTTTTTAATTTCTAAAATATATCATAAAAACTTAATTTTCATAATGTTAGTTGTTTTCTTATGATCAAGTTATCCAGATCATCCCCCCCCCCAAAAAAAAAATAACAGAAACTTAATAACTACTATAAAACTTATACATAAACTAAACTTATACATAAACTAGAGTTATATTGTGATTTTGTTGATGATTCTATGCTCTGTTTTGTTCTGTAATATAGAGTAAAAACAATTTTCTAAATCACAATCTTACAATTATCAATATTACAATCTTCTGATTATCAATATTACGGTTCTCTCTTGATAAAACACACAAACTTCACTCTTTATTATATGAGAATAATTATGTAGTTTACAGGACAAAGACAACACCTTAAATAGACTCGAAACAGTACAAAAAAAACAAGACAAAGAGTTGTGTCTCTTCTTTATCATGACTCTAGATGAATGACTCTTAATACATAAAACGTAACGTACTTAGGAACTCAATTATTCGACCAGCACTCCTCCTTAATTGAGCTTCTTTCTTACTCCAAGGTTCTCTCTTAATACTTCCAATCTTGACTTGTTCAATGCTTTCGTGAGAATATCTGCAATTTGAACTTTTCCTTGGCAATACCTAAGTTGAATGAGTTTCTTTTGCTCTGTCCCTCTAACAAAAGGATATTTGATCTCGGTGTGCTTTGTTCTCCAAAGTTGCACTGGATTTTTCCCAATCACAATAGCAGACTTGTTGTCGCAGTATATCGGAACACCACTTTCGATTTTAAAACCGATTGCTTCTAGAAGTCTTTGTAGCCAAATTGCTTTGTTTGCTGCTGACCATACTGCAATATATTCGGCTTCCGCATTTGATTGTGCCACCGTTTGTTTCTTACTTGATTACCCAGATGTGCTTTTTTGTGTTCGTTTGAACCTCCCCAATCACTATATAAGTATCCTTGTAGCTCAGAATTTTCAACACTTGGAAACTGAATGCGAAAGTGAGACGTACCATTTACGTATATTATAACCCATTTCGCTTCTTGATAGTGCTTCTTTAATGGATTTGCCATGTACCTTGAGAGATAAGAAATTTGATGCACATAAATACAACAATCCACTGATAAAACTTTGATATTTTGTTGTGTCAATTTATTCTTCAATTTCCTCAATATCCTTTACGTGTGGTGTAAGTGGGGGTGCTTACACATTTGCTTCCTTTCATGCTATCAGTTTACATGCATATTTTTCTTGTGAAAGAAAAACTCCTTGATCATGGCATTTCACCAGGCCCAGAAAGTAATTTAACTTTCCATATATGTCATCTCAAACCCCATCTTCATTTCTTCCTGGAATTTGTTGATGAATTGTGTAGTGTTTCTAGTGATTATAATATCATCTATATACAAACTCACAACCAAAATGTCATTGTCTTTCTTCATCACATGGAGAGCTGGTCATTCATGCTTCTTTGAAAACAACTGTCAAGAAAATATGAATCAATTCTCCTATACCAAACCCGAGGGACTTGCTTTAAAGCATATAAGGCTTTTTGTAGCTTTAATACTTTCTTCTTCACCTTCTGCGATGAAACCAGGTGGTGTGAGTCGTAAATCTCTTCGAGTTCTCCATTTAGGAATGCCGACTTAACATCCATTTTATAGAGTTTCCATTTTCTTTGTGCCGCAAGAGCAAGAATGACTATAATTGTGTCATGTCTGGAAACATGAGTAAAATTTTCAAGATAATCAACACTATACTCTTGAGAGAAACCTTTGGCGACTAACCTTGCCTTGTAATTGGTTGGTATCCCATTTGCATCTGTCTTGATGCGATAAATCCATTTTACACTGATGATGTTCTTGTTTTCGGTTTATCTACAAGCAACCACGTTTGGTTATTTTCTATCATCTCCATCTCTTCACTTATGGCATTACACCATTCTTTGACATCACAAGCATCATCATATGTATGTGGCTCTTCTGAGACACGAAGACATGCTTCAGTTATCTGAGCTGTTTCTTCAAACGCAACTCTTGGTGCAACTTGCATGATTTCAGTCATAGGTTTGTATTTTCTTGGCGGTTCTGATGTTTCTACTCCTTCATCATCTTCAAAAATATCATGTTGAGATTGAACAGGGCTGGCAATATCTTGACTTTGATATTCTTGAGCTTTAGTACTAAGAGGTAAGAGAAAAAATTTCTTTATTTCTTCCTTTCTCTCCCAATCCCATCCCATAAAGAGATGAAAGGATGAATCTTATGAATACAGAGGATACGTTTATATACAACAAGAGGAGAGACTAGAAAGGAAAGCTATAGTAACAGATAATATACAAAGTATATTGTATCATATGAAATATCTTCTTTATGTCTCTTGCCTTCTTCAAAAATATGTCTCTTAATATCTCCACTTTCACATTTTCCAGAATGAGTACTTGATATCCTTTTGACTGGTTACAGTAACCAATGAAGATCCCGTTTGGCCTTCTCATCCAACTTCCTTCTCCTTCCATTTGGTACATGTACATAACATAAACTCCCAAAAACCTTCAACTGTCCAACATTTGGTGTATGACCATTCCATTTTTCTATCGGTGACATATCATCTTTGATTGCCTTTGTTGGTAATTGATTTTGCAGATATGCAGATGTATAAACAGCGTCTGCCCATAGTTTTTATGGGAGTCCCTGATCTGCAATCAATGTCCTTGCCATCTCCACCATAGCCTTGAACTTCCTAAACATTAAGAATACTTCAGACTTGTTTTTGATGAAATATACCCAACACATGTGAGTATAATCTTCTAAAAACAGTAGGAAGTATCAGCTTCCATCAAGCAAGGGAGTTTGAATCAGTCCGCAAACATCGGTATGAACTATCTCAAGTTTCTCCATTATCTTGTTTGAGATTCCTTTGGGAATACTTGTCATGCTTGCTTCTCAAGATTACATGATCCACACATATCCTTTTTTTTTACGTGAAACATTCGTAATTCAATTACCATCTTTTTGTTTTGCATTTGCTAAAGCCTTCAATTACTTGCGTGACCAAGTCTCATGTGCCATAACTCATTTGCTTATTACTGATCAGCGCTTGTTCTTATAATGAGTTCCATTTGACTGGAAAATTATGCAGCGTTTGTTTTTCCATATTTTTCTCCCCTTAGGATCCAAAATTATTCAGCGTTTGTTTTCAAACAAGACACCATATTCGCTAGATATGATTTTCGGAACACTCAAAACATTCTTCTCCAATCTAGGTACCAAAACCACATCTCGTATTAATCTTTTTTCCTTTGGTTCTTGAGACAGTAATGTCTCCTTTTCCAGCCGTCATGACAATCTGTCCATTCTTAACTTTTATTGGAACTTTGGTACTTAAGTCTTGTAAAATATTTTTCTTCTCTTGTTATGTGATTTGTGATTCCACTGTCAATCAGACATACATATTATTTCATTGTCTTTGGTGTTTCTTATCTTGCAGTAAATAACATATGTTCTTCAGAATCTTCATCTTCTAGATTCATATGTGCTTTCTCAACTCTTCTTGAGCGACACTCTATAGCAAAGTGCCCAAATTTGCCACAACTATAGCATTTTGATATACCATAGATTTTACCACTTTAAGACCATGGTATATATCCTATTTAGAGTTATATTAGATGTGTTTGGAGTATAACTTAGAGTGTTTTCAGGTCCAGATGCGTTTTGGAGAACTTTGGAGATTCTAGAGATTTTTAAGGTGCAGAACTGCACAGATACGTCAGAAGTTTAGCTATGAATTAAGAACTTCCCAAGGTGCGATTGAGCTGTTATTTTGAGATAAGATATAGATCGTAGTTAGTTTTCAAATGCCACCGGTTTTAGTTCCAACGGACGGTTAGATATAAAGTTACCCCCATTTTACTGAAGAGTAGTTCGTCTGACTCGCGAGAGGAAGTTATCGATGTTGACAAAGAGTACCGATCGACGCAAACCTTTTGGTGTCAATCGACACTGATGCCAGAATACAGGCCAAGTATATTTCAAGACCGTCTAAGTCTCAGAAGTCACCACAAATGACCAGAATTCCCCTGGTAGACTTTAGACTTAGTTTTTATAGTTTTCTAAGCCATTGTTGACGGCTACACTTTCTACACTTTCTTTTATTCATTGTTTTAGTTTTGGAGAGAAGATCAATTCTCATTCAGAGATTGATTGGAACTCTTTTGGTTTTATCATTGTTTATTATCTATTATTTATTCAGACTATTATTAGTGTTTTTGCTTTCATGTCTGAGTAATTCTCATGTTAGGTTTAGGGATTTCATGAGCTTAATATCAAACTGATAATCATGGGATTGCTACGGACATGGTTTCTTACTGATTTCTACACCAGAGTAGCTTGTAATACTAGGATCTAGAGTAGTTTGACAATCACGAGGGTGTGACTGATTATTTGAACCTAAAATCATAGAAAGAAGTACGAGAATGCAATCAATTAACAACACCTGAAATATGCTGGATTAGATACCTAGGCGCATACGTCAGTTGGTCTAGGGTTTAGTTGAACAATATCGACCTGTACATTAATGCTTGTCTAAAGAAGTGTCGATCGACACTCAACCATTGGTAGCGATCGACACTCAACCATTGGTATCGATCGACACTCTTCCTGAATTTGCATACGAGAGTTGGAATCCCAGGATTTAGAAATCTGATTTGTAATTACATGCGAAAGTTGGATTACATGCTTATTGAATTCGAGTTCTAGGATTAAACCTGTAAAACCCTTTGCATCTTTGATTTGTGTTTTGAATCATTTGATTGATAAATCCCTATATTTAGCTTCCCTATTATTTACAACCGTTCCATCTATTCATTGATTTGTTTACTGTTTTATTATTGTTTGCCTAGTTTGATCTGAAACTCAAGTTTATTGTGTGTAAAAATAGTATGTGTAGTTTGAAGGTTAATTTGAGCGTATCATAATCTTTTTGCTTTTCAGTTTATTTCCATGTTCCTTATTTTGGACTTTTTCCAGCACTCCAATTCTGTGTGATTTTCTCTCTTGCAAAATCCACATTATTTCTTTCCTTTGTTTCTGTTATTTTCGTCCAGAGACCCAATATTTCTACCTCGTGAACTGACTTGAATTGATCCTTCATGTACGTTTTTTATTACATTAGGCCACTTGTCTATCATGTGCTTTAAAACTGTCGTTCAACTCTGTTACTGACATGCATAATTTTCTTGTGAAAGAAAAACTCCTTGATCATGGCATTTCGCCAGGCCCAGAAAGTAATTTAACTTTCCATATATGTCATCTCAAGCCCCATATTCATTTCTTCCTTGAATTTGTTGATGAGTTGTGTATTGTTTCTAGTGAATATAATATCATCAACATACAAACTCACAACCAAAATGTCATTGTCTTTCTTCATCACTTGGAGAGCTGGTCATTCAGGCTTCTTTGAAAACAACTGTCAAGAAAATATGAATCAATTCTCCTATACCAAGCCCGAAGGACTTGCTTTAAAGCATATAAGGCTTTTCGTAGCTTTAAGACTTTCTTCTTCACCTTCTTTGATAAAACCAGGTGGTGTGAGACGTAAATCTCTTCGAGATCTCCATTTAGGAATGCCTACTTAACATCCATTTGATAGAGTTTCCATTTTCTTTGTGCCACAATAGCAAGAATGACTATAATTGTGTCATGTCTGGAAACAGGATCAAAAGTTTCAAGATAATCAACACTACATTCTTGAGAGAAACCTTTGGAACCTAACCTTGCCTTGTACTTGGTGGGTATCCCATTTGCATCTGTCTTGATGCGATAAATCTATTTTACACTGATGATGTTCTTGTTTCTGTTTATCTATAAGCAACCACATTTGGTTATTTTCTATCATCTCTATCTCTTGACTCATGGCATTTCACCATTCTTTGACATCACAAGCATCATCATATGTATGTGGCTCTTCTGAAACACGAAGACATGTTCAAACTCAACTCTTGGTGGCAACTTGCAATGATTTGCAGTCATAGGTTTGGTATTCCTTGGTGGTAATCTGATGTTTCTACTCGCTTCATCTCTTTAAAAAATATGCATGTTGAGATTGAACATGGGCTTGCAAATATCTTAACTCTGATATTCATGAAATTTATGCACTAGAAGGTAGAGAGAAAAAGAAATGCTTTATTTCTTCCTTCTCTCCAATTCCATCTTATAAAGAGATGAAAGGTTGAATCCTTTATGAATACAGAGGATATGTTTATATACAAACCAGAGGAGAGACTAGAAAGGAAAGGCTTATAGGTAACAGAGAATTACAATGTATATTGTAAATCATATGAAATATCTTCTTATATTCTCTTGTCTTCTTCAAGAAATATATGTCTCTTGATATCTCCACTGTTCACATTTTCCAGAATGAGTAGCTCATATCCTTTTGACTAGTTTTACAGTAACCAATTGAAGATCCCAATTTGGGCCTTCTCAATCCAACTTCCTCTCCTTCATTTGGTAACATGTACATAACAAAACTCCCGGCAAAACCTCACTGTCCAACATTTGGTGTATGACCATTCGCATTTTTTCTATTGGGTGACATATCAATCTTTGATTGCCTTTGGTTGTAACTGATTTTGGCAGGATATGCAGATGTATAAACAGCGTCTGCAGCATAGTTTTTTGTGGGGAGTCGCGCTGATCTGCAATCATGTTCTTAAGCCATCTCTGGAAGCGTTCGATTTTACGTTCTGCAGTTTTGTTCTGTTGAGGCGAGTATGGTACCGTAATTTACTTTTAATATCAAATTCTGACGAAAACAATGTTGAATTCTGTTGAAGTAAATTCACGCGACCAACCATTCCAATCGAAGCTTTTTTATTTTACAACTTTGAATTGTGTCTCCAGCCATAGCCTTTAATCTTCGCAAAACATAAGTAATATACTTCCAGATTTGTTTTGATGAAATATACCAACAATGTGAGTATAGTCTTCTAAAAAAACAGTAGGAACTATCAAAGCTTCCATGCAAAGCAAGGGCAGTTTGGCAATCAGTCCGGCGAAACATCGCATGAAAGCTATCTCAAGTTTCTTCCTCCATTACTTTGTTTTGGAGATTCCTTTGGGAATACTGGTCATGCTTGGTTTCTCAAGATTACATTGATTCACGACATAAATCCTTTTATTAGCGTGAAACATTCGTAATTCCATTACATTCTTTTTGCATTTTACATTTGCCAGCGCTTCAATTACTTGCACGACCAAGTATGCGATGTGCCATAACTCTTTGCTTATGACCTGATGCAGGATCGCTTGTTCTATAATGAGTTCGCATTTTTTGACTGGAAAATTATGGCAGCGTTTGTTTTTTCTAATAATTTTTCTCCCCTTCGCAAAATTATGGCAGGTTTGTTTTCAACAGACACCATATGCCCGCCTGTATATATGATTTGCAGAACACTGAAAAGATTCCTTCTCGCATCTAGGTACCAAAAACACAATCTCGTATTAATCTTTTTGCCTTTGGTTGTTGAGAAGACCGTAAAATTGTCCCCCCCCTTTCACCCCCTTTTCCAGTCGTCATGACAATCTGTCGCATTCTATAACTTTATTGGAACTTTGATTAAAGCTAAGTCCTTGTAGAAATATGTTTCTTATCTCTTGTTTAATGTGATTTGTGCTCCATAGTCAATCAAGTAGCATAACATCTATCTTTTCAATTGTCTTTTGGTGTTTCTTACTTTGCAGTAAACAACATATATCTTCCAGTAATCTTCCATACTCTAGACTCCATATGTTCTTTCTCAACTCTTCTTGAGCGACCTTCTCTAGCAAAGTGCCAATTTGCCAACAACTGTAGCATTTTTGATATACCATAGATTTGTACAACTTTAAGGACGCATGGTATACTACTCCCTATTTAGGAGGCCTATGATTATTATGTGTTTGGAGTACTTTCTTTAAAGTGTTTTTCAGGTGCCAGATGCGTTTTGGAGAACTTTGGAGTATTCTAGAAGATTTTGAAGGTGTAGAACTGCACAGATGTCCTTTAGATTTCAATATTCATACCGATTTTAGTGCTAATGGCACGGTTAGATATAAAGTTATGTCAATTTTAAACTGAAGTGTGGTCGCGTGCTGCCTCGCGAGAGGAAGTTGTGCGATGTTTGAGAAGGAGTGCTGTATTGACACAACCTTTGGTGTGAACATCGCCTGATGCCAGAAGACAAGTCCGAGTATATTTCAAGCAACCAGCTTAAGGCTCAGAAGTCACCCACAAAATGACCAGAATGCCCTGGCAGAATTTTAGACTGTCGTTTTTATAGTTTTTCTACGTGCATTGTTGAACGGGCTACACTTTCTATCACTTTTTTTTATTCATTGTTTTAGTTTTTGGAGAGAGGATCAATTCTGATTTAGAGATTGATTGGAACTCTTGTGGTTTTATCATTGTTTTTTTATGCTTATTATTTATTCAGAACTATTATTAGTGTTTTTGATTTCATGTAGAGTAATTACTCATGTTAGGGTTTTAGGGTATTTCATGAGCTTAATAATTCAAAACTGATAATCAAATGGATTGCTAAGGGACCCATGGTTGCTTACTGATTTCTAACACCAGGGTAGCTTGTAATACTATGATCTAGAAGTAGTTTGACAATCGAACGAGGGTATGACTGATTTATTTGAACCTGGAATGCATGAGAAAGTTAAGAAGTACGTAGAATGCAATGCCATTAACAAAAGCCTGAAATAGCTTGATTTAGATCCGCCTAGGCATTATAGGACAATTGGTTAAGGGTTTTAAGTTGAACAAATATTTGACTTGTACATTAATCGCTTGTCCTTAAAGAAGTTGTCGATCGAGGCACTCAAGCCATTGGGTAGCGATCACACTCACCAATTGGTATCAATCGACACTGCTTCTGAAATTTGCCATAGAGAGTTGGAATGCCCAGGATTTAGAGCCATCTAATTAGTAATTACATGCGAAAGTTTGAGATTACATGCTTATTTGAATTCGAGTTTTAGGATTAAACAATGTAAATACCTTACATCTTTGATTTGTGTTTTTGAATGCATTTGATTGATAATCGCCTATATTTAGCTTCCTTATTATATTACAACCGTTACAATCTATTCATTGAAATTTGTTTATTGTTTTTATTATTGTTTGCGTAGCTTGATCTGAAACTCAATTTATTGTGTGTAAAAAGAGTCTGTGTAGTTTAAAGGTTAATTTGAGCGTATCATAATCCTTTTTGGGCTCTTCAGATTATTTCCATGTTGCTTTCTGTTTTTAGCATTTTCAGCACTCCAATTCCGTTTTGATTTTTTTCTCTTGCAAAATCCACGCGCATTTCTTTCCCTATTGTTTTTTGTTATTTTCGTGCAGGACCCAAATATTTCTTATCTGCATGAACCTGACTTAAAATGCTCCTTCATGTACGTTTTTATTACGTTAGGCCACTCGTCTGTCATGTGTGCTTTAAGACTTTCGATCAACTCTGTTATTGACAATTCTGTCAAATTCTTGGTTTGCTCCATTACTGCCTTGATATTGTCGAATCTTTCCGGAAGAGAGATGAGAATTTCTTTTTGAACAACTTGGTAATTTGTCTTTTGTTCGCTGTGAACTCGTAATTGATTTTCCAAGTCAATCAACTTGACGGTTAAAGCTTTGATGTTGTCACTCTCATTCATTCTCAATTTTCAATACTCTGCCTGTCTAGTGACATGAAATTGGAATCATATCTCACTTGAGGAGTTCCTTAAAATTTAGATTTCAAAGCATCACATGCCTCCTTTAAAGTCGTTGCCGGCTCAATGCGTGAGAAAATTTGATCTGTTATGGATGTTTGCAAAATTTGCAGGGGCATAATATCTTCTGTCAAAGCTTCTTCCCGTTGAACTCTTAAACGTAATACTCCAAGAGTTCTCGCTCTGTTTGTGTATGTCGATGTGGAATTCCCAATTTCTTCATACCAACATTGCCTTAAAGTCTCTGGTCATCTTAAAGTCCAATTTTCGTCCCCATCGAATATATAGGAAATTTAATTTGCTGCGTTGATACTTTCTGTCATGCTCCTTGCTTGATATTTGTTCTAACTTGTCCTAGAATCAGTAAGGCTTTGATACGCATGCTTGATTGATTCTGTGCTATGTTTTGTCTGTAATAGCAGAGGTAAAAAAGAGTTTTGTAAATCATCACAATCTTCTGGATTAAATCAATATCAGGTGCTCTCTTAAACAAAAAAAACACAAAACCTTCAGTCTTTATTATATGGCCAGCAATAATTATGTAGTTTACAGAGACAATGAACAGAACCCTTAATATACTCGAAACAGTACACAAAGAACAAGACAAAGAAGATTGTGTCTCTAATGTAGGAGTTGTGTCTCTCTTTAGTCATGACTCTAGATGAATAACAAGACTTAGTAGACTTTTTTTACGCCAAAAAACAGTTTACTGGATTTAAATCAAGTGATATGTTGTTGTACAAGAAATAAGGACAGTTAATGTGAACAGCTCCAGTGCCATTTTTGAAGAAAAAAAAAGAATTTCCTTAGCTAAAAGAATGCAATCACACATATTACATGATCGTTTTAGCATGAATGAAAAGAGACGGAGTGGAAACATGGACTTCCATTGGTCGATTGTTGCCAGCAGATGTTGAATGACGTGGTGCAGAAAATCGCTTGATTTGTGTATGTTAGGGACTGGATATGTTATGCTACGCTTAAAATAGCATTACTGATATCCAAAATTTCCAACAAATGCCTGCATAGCCAAATGAGGCGGTCAGTTCGGAATTCCACTAGCCGTAGATCTTTCCTTCAAACTTCCTGCATTCCTCCTTAAAAAGTCGCCTCTATTATTTTCGTATAATCCAACCCATTTCCTTGAGCATGGCTGGTCCTTCATGATGGGTACCGACATCATAATTGACATTTAACATGACTTCTATGGTGGATTCCTTCCATAAAGATACGGAGGTGAGTTGCACAGGTAAACGTTTTGAGAGGTTGATCTTGCCGGTGAAACCGACCAAAATCCACCCTTCACAGTTACATGCTTCGAACGCTTTTATATCAAAAGACTGCTATTTGCTGTGTAACTTTTATTGATTGTAAGATAATATCATTGCGTCAATTTCCATAGTCTCCAAATATCCAAAAAGGTATAGAAAAATAAAAAAGAAAACTTATCATGGCAAGGTAATCGTGTTTTCCTGGTGATAACTTCAAAAAATGGGAAAAAGGCGCCAAAGACATCTTCGTATTTCCTGTGTTTGAACCCGCACGCTAAAGATTGAGAAGAGGAGCGAATCAATCTGCGTAACATAACTCGCACTGGCATAACCGAAAACAGTTCATCGAATAGACCATGCCAATGCAAAAGCCACAGAACTTAATTAAAATCTCTTTACCTGCCGTGTTGTGAATCTTTGCTTGCCACCTTTATTTCTTTCCGAGAGAACATTATTCTAATATGCAATTATTTCTTTTTTGCTTGCGACCAAATCTGCTCAGGTAAGCTTAAATACATTAGCCCCACATCACGGATGTCATGTTCTTTTTTCTGTGCCACCGATATTCTGAATTCCAGAGTATGTTGAATCATTTCCCGTGTATGTTTGATGAACTTTACTACGCAGAGGTAATGTGATGATTTATCAAAAAGTTTTTAACCTGACCAGAGACATGTTCGTAATCCTTGAAGACCCAAGAGACGATGACTATTTAGTTTGATCGGCGCTTTTAAAATGGAAAAACAGCGTCATCAGCAAATAAAAGATTGAAATAGGGGGTTCCAGCCAGCACTGATACGTAAAGCTTGCAATTGACGGTTTCCCTGGCAACAGACTGTTGGATCATACGAACTCAGTACTAATCGGCACAAAGAATAAAAAGTGTTGGTGATAGTGGATCACCGCTGTTCGTGCCCCTTGGTAGCGCTAGAAAAAACTTCGCATAAGGCGCTACAGTAAATCAAAAACTAAGAAAGATAGCGGATGTAACACACTTCATGATAAGCATAATTCTATTTCTCAACTGAACCCTTTTCTACGCAAACCTCTCTAGAAACTCCACTCTGTCGCGATCATAGGCGCTTAAATAATAATCAGACTTAACAAGGTCATATAAGATTGAGAGAGCTACCCTTTTAAGGAATGAAAGACTCATGTGCCCAAAGAAAACGTTTATCAGTAATTATGGCGTCCGGGAATGAAAGCTGACTGGTTCTCAGTGAGCAATTCGGCAAGAACTGACTTTAATACTATTGCGGATATATCTTATACAAGACATACCAGCGCTATTGTCTTAATCTTTCATTGTTACCGGAGGAAAAGTCTTGGTATTGACACAGATTGGTATGATTTCAAATATGTAGGAAATTCACCGTTGTAAAGAAATGTCTAAATCTCTTCCACTATAGCAGGTCGCCACAATTTCCGCAATACGTTTGATAAAAGCCACTGCTGTAAAATCCATCTTGGTCGCAGGGGCAAGAGGATGGGGCAATATAGAAAACACTATCGCGGACCTGCCCTCTGCTGTATATATCTGCTTGTGCAAGTATTTATCACATATCATTGCTGTAAGTAACCTTTAAAGCTCAGTAGTCAAATATCAAGAAAATACTGTAGCCTCCTTAGGCAATGCCCCATATTACAATGTAAGTTACATTCTTAAACGGGGGTGTCGACCGGAATTGATTTCGAGTTGTTAGAATTTTGTTTTTGAAGCTCTATGATTCCGAGTTGAATGCATGAAAGAATTTAGTTATTACGATGGCACCAAAATTAGTTCCATTGAACCCTAACTTTTTTATGTTTGCCAATAAGACTCTTCGATCCCTATAGCCTGTAGTGCAGATCGCTTACCTAACCTGCTATATTTCGCATCAGGAGGGCAATTGGGATCAAGAAATGAGCTATACCCAATAAGAGCGACTAATATGCCTTTGAATCGCGCTTTGGCAGAGTTTGTGTTGTCATCTTTTTTTGTCGCACAAAGAAATTTTCAATGACCGACATTGACGTATATGTTGTGTTTATTGCAAGTACCTGCTCGCCAGAAGATGCGAATGATTCGCGAACCATGATCGACAATTTCTCTAAAACCGAGATCTATTATCATAGCTAGAAAACTCTTCCTACTAAAGCTCCTGTATGCTGTTCGAATCTGAATGATAGCAGGCCGGTGATCGGACATTAATCATGCTCCAAATAAGTAACTTTAAGTTGCAGGAAACTCTGCTCGAAATTCATGCATTAGCAAAATGCTCGATCCTATCCAACTATTGAAGTAAAGTGCCGCTGTTACGCTTTCCTAGAGCGCAAGTCTATTGTTACCATTGTAAGGGAAGAATCCTTGTAGTTGATAAGTATTAACCATTCTTTAAAGTCATATAACTCCAAGGTTCTCGTGTTTACCTCCTCTTTT
>CAJHQP010006574.1:0-37356 GCA_905132765.1 Moricandia arvensis | reverse complement strand
TGGAATGGCAATTGGATAGGCTTAGGTCCTTTATTTGTGTGTTGTTGAATTCAGTCGTGTTCTTGGCATCAGCAGTATGGCAACGGTTTCAGAAACGATCTCGGGTGACTCTTGTGGCTAGCAAACTTCGAGGCTATCATTCAGTGGCTTCCTTCATCCTCTTCAAACATCAAGGTTAGAACCATATGCAATATTTTTGTTTAAACTATTGTGTATGTATTATGGAAGGAAAGGAACTCGAGATTGCATATTTCTTCTAGTAGACCTTCTCTGCTTCTTGTCAAAGAGGTAAAAGGGCATATCAAAGCAAAGTTGATAGGCTTGGATCGTGGTGCTCTACCACTTTTAAAGGTCCACAACAGTATACCTTCACTTCAGAGCCTTATTTACAACTGTGGTTTCGCTACTTTGACGTCTAGGGTGCTATCACAAGAATCAGCAGAATTCTCCTATCCTTTCTATGGTATTAACTGCAATCAATGTTGTCTTCCTTAAAACTTCTTCAATTTCTTGTATTTGAAAACAATGACTCTTTATGGGAGGATGAATAAAGAAAAGAAGTTATATAAGAAAAACCCTCGAATCCATCTTGTCTAATAATTAATAAACCATATATTTCAGAAAATAAGTCAACTTGTTTCCTGAATCATCTATATGGCACTATGGTGTCCGTCAGATAAAATTCCACGGACGAGTGAGGATATGATAAACCATTAACCCATAAAACTAGACCTTTCTCTCCAGTAGTGATTATATTTTCAATCTCTCAGGGATTCCGAACATATTACCATATAACTTATCATTTATACTCTCGTAATATTTATGAAAATTATCGATTTAAATTTTATAAGAAAATTATAGGATAAATAAAAATAAAAGAAATACTCTAAAATATACCTAAATTTTTTTTTGTCACAAAAATAGTCTTTAAGAAGAAAAATGTCCAAAATAGACTTTATTAAAAGGTATAAATATACATTTATACTCATTGAGTTAACTAATCTAGACTTAGATTTAGAGTTATAGGGTAGAGTTTTGGAGGTGAGGTTTACAATTAAAAAATAAATTTTCAAAATAAAAATGTCTATTTTGATCATTCTTTTCCTTGAGATCTATTTTTATGACAAAAACTTCAAAAATATTTATTTGAGAAATTTTCCCTAAAAATAAAGAAAACTTTATTACTAAGTATTATAATTAAATGAATAAATTTTCTCAAAATACTAATATTATTTTGACTAGAATTTTATTTGAGAAACTTCAGCATTGAGGATGGTATTTATTTGTTTATTCAAATACATATATTTTATGGTAAAAGTTTGAATGTATTATGTAAATAATAATATAAAATCTTAAGGGTCTGGATATTTTTGAAAGTACTTAACATAATATTTCTAATAAAATCATATATATATATATATATATATGTTCATGGAAATGAAGTTCTAGTTTTTATTAAAAAATGGTTCCAAGACTGTGTCATCATTGTCTAAAGTCTAAACTAATTCTCTTCGGTCGTTGGCAGAAGAACCAAAAGATCTATGACACTACACAATTTTACAACAGAATCTTAAATGAAATATATGTCATTGGTATGCCGATTTTCCAGTTATATACTTTTGTTGGCGGCCCATGATGTATTTTCCCATTGTCTACCTTGTTTTGCTATATTCAAAAATATGCTAATTTAGAGTGAAAACAGAGGTTTAAAATCTTATTTGATGTATTTCTCATATGATGGAAGTGATGGGTGGTAAAAAAGAGGTTTTAATCTTATATGATGTAACTTAATGAAACTTCAAAATCATTTTTTATTACTTGTTAATAACTTTTCAATCCATTTGAAATCATCATCGGATTTTCACCATGTAGGATTGAACGCATCATTCATTCCTTGTAATTTCGAGTTCACTGGTTAACTTTGACATGTATCATATGTTCTATAGAATTTAATAATGTTTTTACTTAGTTTTCAGTCCATTGATTTACGTTATATTTGAAAAATTTACGGACCAATATTTCTACTCAAACTTTTATCTTGTTTGTTTGGGCCAAATTGAACATGTTTGTTGGAAATCTATATTGGATCAGCGTTGGCAAATATTTATCAACCAGTGACTTTTAAATAATCATTGCTTGAAAATATTTACTTAGGAAGCTTATAGATGATCATCTTCAATGTATAATTTTGTTTTATTTTCTATAACAGTTGTGATCGTGTTTTCAATGTATGTTTATAAAATAAAAAGTTATTTTACTCTACTATAAGGTAATTTTACTTCTCTTTATAAAAATAGATGAAAAAGAAGCAACTTTTTTTAGAGTCAAATTTAGTATATGTAGAGAGACCAATAAAGAAATACGTTTGAAGTGTTTTTTTTTAAATGGGTATTGAGTTTGTGATAGTTATAAACAAATAAAGAGATGATTTGACGAGTGACTGATCAAAATATGGCAGTGTGTCCGTACCTTCTTTTCTAATTTCTGAATTACTGACTTTTCTGTTCTTTTTCTTTTCTCCCCCGGACACAATTAATAACCAATCTTGTGGAGTCAATGCACTTATCCTTTTCAAATCTCAAATCTCAAATCTCAAATCTCAAATCTCAAATCTCAAAACTCAAATCTCAAATCTCAAATCTCAAATCTCAAATCTCAAATCTCAAATCTCAAATCTCCATACCCAACCCTCATTCACTTATTTTCGCTATAATTCATCACAATTTTTTATTTTTATAGAAAAATAATCATCAATCTTGTGGAGTGCTACTTCTAAAATAAAAGTAGTATTGTTTTTCGTTTTTCTTTAAACAGTATAATTTTTATCTAAAACTCAAAACACATACCTCTTTGTATAAGCATTAATGATTTTTAGTGTAAAATTATTAAATTATTTATTCAAATCACTCAAATTAAGAGACTTCCATAAAATATCACTCCCTATAGTATTGTCTACGTTTTTTAATTCATAAATGGAATAAAAACTTCGTGGCTAGAGTTTTGACGAAAGCCGTGGTAATTTTGGATCTCTAAAGACGTGAAGTGCAAGAAAAAGACAAGAGGGAGACTATCGACACTCCTCTCCCTTCTACAGTGTCATGTATTGCATACATCGTTGTTAATGTTTCTAAAATACTTTTCACCTCCTTGGTGTGCTTTGCGTGAAGTTCAAGGTTTTATGCTATTACAACACCATGAACTGTCAGGTAGGATCTCGGGCAAGAGGCGTCGACGACAGGACATTGAGATGTCGCCTAGAGGATAATGAGGATGAGATCATTAGGGTTCAAGCGTTCGATAACTCAAATTTGATTGCTAAGTTTAAACAAACCCTAATGGGAAAGATGTTCCATTGAGATGGAAGAAGCGTGGAGGCCTGCTGAAACATATGCCTAAACGGAAAATCTGGGATGCGGAGGGCCGGTACGTGGTACTAACCATGGGAAGAAACAAAATATTGGGGACTCGAGATAAGAATCAATCGGTAAAGCATTATGATCAAGGAAACATGAGCAATAAGAGAAGGATGTCAATTGATTCACAGAGAACTATATTAGAGAACCCTCGACGCCAGGATCTCATTGTAACTGCCAAGGATGGGAACTCAAGATCCCCACGGTCGGGTGGCATGGAATGGAGACCAATTAATAGAGACGTGAACCTGAGGGACCTCACGGCCTACTGAAAAAGGATAACATGCTAGAGACTTCTAAAAAGAACTCGAAAGGAGAAGCCCCGCGAGTCTCAGCTAGTAGAAGGAGCATTTGTAATGTTCATGACCTTGAAAGAGACAACTAGATAACACATAGCATGAATGTTGCCTCAAAAGAGAACTCACAAGATTAAGCAATGATCAGGACCAATGGAAAAGAGCCGCAAACAAGTAATACAGATCAAGAGCTGATGCTTGTCAAAGATCATGAAGATGGTCAAGAAACAGAGAGGGAAAGAGCGAGAGGAAATATCTAGAGAAAACAATTAATGAGTATGATGATCTAGCTATGACTGAAGAAATAATAAATGAGGACGACCTCTTGGATGACATTGCGGAAATGGAGAAGTAGACGAGAGATGAGGAGATAGAGGATGGTCGGATCGAAGTATCTCACGAATCTCTCCGGAGCGTCAGAGCAACAGAACAATTGGGTCAGTGGACACGCCTAGAAAACCAGCTATAAAAGGAGTGGAGACATGCGAGATACTTGAAAACAATACAAAGGAGTAAAAGAATAAGCAAAGTTCTCATCAGAATACAACTCAAGGGAGGAAAATAGGAGCTCGCAGCCCGGACCTTAAAGAAGCTTCAGTGTCAAGAAATCTAGCAAGTCGAGGATGCTTTATCACCAAAAACAAAGGTGCTGAAGCCTCCTTGAGAGAGGACGCATAACTCTCATTAAATCCCTCGCCATGAGGTGTAACCATTGCAACCAGCAGCAGAAAACAATGCCTACTCTAGGTTTGGTGGTGCCCTAGAAACCATCCAGTTCTCAGATATGAATGCAATTACATGGAACTATCAGGGGGCTGGAGCGTATCTGACTAAGAAACACCTTTGAGAGTTGCATCGCCGTTTTCATTCTCGTCTTCTTATCCCTTTTGAGATAGAAAACAATATTAATTTTTTGCAAGACTTTAAATTTTAGTTTGGTTATGATAATTTGTTAACCGTGGAGCCGTTGGGGTTAAGTGATGGACTTGCTTTGTTTTATATGAATGATGCTGATGTGAAGGATGAATTCTCAAATGAACGGATGATAGATATTGAAGCTAAGATAGAAGGACACAAAATTTTTATTACCTTTGTATATGTTGATCCGGTTATCGAATACCGTGAAACAGTATGGGAGAGACTTATGAGAATCAGCCTACAGAGATCGGGACCTTGGCTTATGGTGGAGGATTTCAATGAAATCATTAGCAGGCTGGAGAAATATGAGGAAGGAAACATTCGGATTTGTTTTTCTTACCTTTCAAAAATGTGATCTCAACATGTGGTATGATCAAATTCCCACACTCGGGAAACTTCTTCTCTTGGGCCGGTAGAAGAAGATCAGGAAGAGTTCAGTGACAACTAGATCGCGCACTTGAAAATGAAGACTGGCAGCAAGCTTTTCCCCCCACTGATGTGGAGTACTTACTTCGATGGGGTTCATATCACCAGCATGTCATAGTAAGAATAAAATCGAGATAGTCTATAGGACGTAAATTGTTGAGGTTCGATAAGAGGAGGTTCGGGAAGGAAGGTGTGACAACCCATCTCGTAGACCTCACTGTCTCATAGACCTCAGGTTCACAGCGCTGCAGCGCACCGACCCCAACACCTCCATTATGATTTCTCATGAACTACATAATTAGGTTGTTGGTGAGACTCGAACCCATGTCCTCACCCTTTAACAGCACTCCCACAGGACAAGTTGTCATCAATTGACCACAGAGAATGGTCATTCATGTGCTTTGGGTTTGGTTTCATGCTCGAGGTAGTATGACTGATCGAGATTCATCACTTACTCACAATGACATTTTTGCATGAAACAAACTTGTGTTGATTGACATTTTAGTTCCTGTTGAGAAATAAAGAGGACATTTTGATAAATTTTTGAGGCAGAGTGAATATATTACAAGGTAAAGGCTTAACACAATTGATAAGGGCACATGGCTTAGTGACGTAATAAATTTTCATGGGGACTGCTCGTAACGAATAAAGCAGTTTTAGAGGGTGAAGCAAAAGGCATGGTGATACCTGTTGAGAATCGATTCCCGATTCCACTTGTATAAATCGTTTGTTCACAAGATCTATTCTCAAGCAATAAGCATAAACATCATAAGAGAAACACACAAAAAAATTTTGACCCGGTGCTCACCTCCTCTTCCGATGTGGAAGAGAGCTATATATCACCGTGGAGAGAAGGAGGTCTCTCATCCTATTCACTAGAACCGATCAAACCGATCGAAGGTGTTTACAATGGATCTTAAGATACAAGGAGGTGAAGAAACAGACAAGAGAATCTCAATAAGCAAAGAGATACCAAGAAGCTTTTACTCTCACCAAGCTCTCTCTCTTTCTCTCTCTTTCTCTCTCTTGGAGTCACACGAGGAAGATGACTCTTCTCGAGTCGCTGTAACAGACTCTCACTTGGAGTCACAGGTGATGACTGAGTCACACTCTTCTCGTGTCAGCTTTGATATTTTGTAGCACAAGGAGAAAGCAATGGACTTGTCAACATCTTGGGCCAAGATGTATTCCAATTTGGCTGGAGTAGACTAAGGCCCACAATTACTCAAAGTCTCCGCCTTGGGCCTAGTCGACTACATTTCCATTTGCAGTGATAAGCTCAATCCCGATCTCCATCGGTAATATAAACTCTAACCAATTTCTCCAACGATCTCTTTTGAAACCTTCGAAGCTAGTGTCTTCACTTCTTCACTTGATACCATATACTCTCCTTGATTTCATATAATCAGATATCTTGTAAGCCATTCTTAGAATCATATGACCTGATTTTGTACTTACATTCAACCTCCACACTTGAACATCAGTCCTTTAACAAGCTCACTCTATATTTGACCACATAGAGTTCCAGAGCCACTAACACCTCCTTGTTCTCCTCTTAAGGTTTAAACCAAACAAGCTCCTTTAAAGCTGCCTCTTAGAACCTTTAGAAACTCAACTTTAATCTCGACAATCCTAGTCTTCACCCTCTTAAGCACTTATCAATGTACCAGACATTAGCCCAAGAATTGTTGCTGCAACATAAATCACAATACCATTGTTTAGCCTTCCCATGTCCTCTCTAGTTGCATAAAAAAGCCTATTGTTACCAACTTTTTCACTGATTCTCTTTGACACATTCCATAATCTGGAACAAGACAAGATAACCGCACAAAAACCCCATTAACAAGTTTAATAGCCCAAACATGTTAACTCAGCAACCACCTTCATAAGATTTCCCTTTAACTAGTATAGATCATCTAATAAAACCTTTTCCTATGACATAACATCATAAACCTGTTGCTGTAGCTGTAGATCACCTTTCACCCGCCAAAGACTGCTTTAAATGCTAATTTTAACAGACTGCAGAAAACCCAAACCATTGTCGCTTCATGACTAGAAGTAAAAGATGATTCTCACTTGAATCACACATGCTTCAGTTCTTGAAACAATCTTTAATCCAACAGTTACTTGGCTGAACTTTAAGCATCACTTATATCTGCCGTCGTTACCAACAGAACACACCGCCTAGCTCCACCATGCTAAGAAGACTTTCAAAACAAATCTCTCTGCATAATTTCGCTCAAACCCTACTGCACTATTAAAACCAAATCATTAACAGATTTTAACCACTGCTAGCTTCTTACACTGCCTCATCCTCACAACCTATGAGGAAAACACTATTTTACAGAAAACTTCACATCAACCGAATGACTTTTGATGTCACCTTCTGCTGTAAAACACCCTGTAATATTCTGAGACACTTTTTCTGCAGCAAATTTCCATATCTCAAGTCACCAGAAAAATTTCTTGGCCATTTCATAGAACCACATACTTATATTGGAGTCTTTCTCTTGATCACCAGTCTCATTTAGAACCATGCCACTGAAAACCCAAACATTTGTATATATATCTCTAAGTGTACTTGAGAGAAGATCCCTCCTTAAGTCTCTTCTGATGCTTAAATGATGACTGAGAACATTACATGTTCTCACTACAAACGCATCTTGCATTTATCTGGTTACTAGCACAGAAACCTCTGATCCTTCTTGAAGTATTATCCTTGAGACAATCCCAGCAACACCTGCTCTTTGTCTCCTTCAGTTTTTCTTCAAGAATTTCACTAACAAACTGTTTCTTTTTACTCAAGCCTCTCTTTAGTGTACCTCTGAAATTTCAGAAAATCTGCAACTTCAGATCTTCGAGTGTACAACCAACCAACTAGCTCCATGACCAAAAAAAGCATCTGAAACATCATTTTCATCAACAGACAATAGCCAATTAGCCATGATTGAGCTTGACCCGCTGTAGACACTCCTTTGTACTTGGATTTCCATTCTTCTTACCACATTGAACCAACATGAATCTTATTTCACTGTGAATTTACAGCTCTTTAACTCTTTCCGCAACTTAGTAAACATCCCCTCAAATTATTAACAATCTGAAATATCTTCAGAAACCTCTCTGGAAAAATAAAACGATGCTCAACCTTAGAATCAAAAAACATCCATTGATGTGCATTACACTCGATGTAGTATCAAACACTCCACCTGGAACAACAACCGTTCAGATTTATGTTTTCTCACACCTAACGGCACTTTTAAGAGTTAAACATTTTCTTCACTGCTGTCTCTTATTCATGCTCTTGTTTTGTGTAACTGGCTTGTTAAAACATGACATGTTATTTGAATTATATTCCAGATACTAAACATGTAATTCCCTTCTTCAACAGCCACTTCACCAAGTTATTTATATTCGACGAACCACCAAAGTTGCCGCTACGTTGAAACTACCCAATTTGATTTTGCACCACCAAACTGATAAGGCACCTTCTTATTTTAGCCTCAGATAATTTGAGTCTTTCGCATATTGTTCTACACACGAACCCTCAAAACTAATGCTTTCTAAATTGCCCCACTGCTCTGAATATTCTGATTTCACAGCCAAGACAAAGAATCTCATATACCAATGACTATCTTTGAGCTTTCAGAACATAAACCATGAGCATTGTTGTAGGTAACACTAAGTAGGCCTGAAACTTGAGTCTTCATGTATATATGAACCAATAAACATCAGAGCTCAAACTCTTTTAGGCATCATTTTTCTTGAGTCAAGAGAGTTAGAAAACCAGTCTTATTCTTCTTTGCTTCTAACACCACTGATTTCACCATCAGTCTTACCAAGACTCAAATACTTCTAAACTTTAGCAGAAACCTTTTAAGTGAACAACCTGAAAGCTTTGTGAGCTTGCCTCTGTCACTTCCGATACCTCACAAATGTGAAATCTGTTGTTGCCACAAATAACATTTGTTCCAGCAAAAATTATTTTATGTTCTTCACACACTTTCCTCTTTGCGTCAGTTGCTTCATTTTGAGATACAACTTGTTTTTGCTTTTCTCTATGCTTGATGACTCTCCAATGTTCTCGTGAAAAGAACCTTGACTTATTCATTCATGAGAAACAACCATTTGTTGTAGGCACTAATGCACTGAGAACAAAACCACAACAAATCAAGCATTCTCGTTATTTTAGATGAACAAAATTGATCCAAGCTCCATAATGATCTCCTTAGACCCTTGATCATCACAACTTGAGCTTCCTGAATCATAAGAATCTAACCACTGAAACCGAGACTGATCTTGCAAGACAACCTTCTCAAAACTTGACCAATCTTGAAAACCAAAGCCTTTACCCGTCTTGTTTCTTACTCACCTTCAAGTCTCTTTATAACCATGAAACCCGAAACCTTAACTGAAGATAAGAAACAACCATTATCGACACACATAATTTTCATTTCTAGGGCGTCCCCTAGTTCTGAGATTCAGATGTGTGCCATTTTTGGCTAATCCTTTATAAAACACTTGAACACCACTTGTATCATACTTTCTACGCCCAGATTCAACCAAAAACAAACAACATGAAAACCAGTAAAACTTTGGCTAACCCTTTGTAGAAGCAGTAGATAACTATGTGCTCTTCTAATATTTGGCTCCCTCTGAATATGTTGACCTTCAGCAGCACCATAAACAACAACACTCACCATCACAAAGTTACTTATGACTGCAGCAGAATATAGACTTTTGTCTTCAAGATTTAAACTTGGTTAATGATGTAACCGATTCAGATTTCATCTGATTGAGCCAAAGAACTTTGTCTCATGTTTCATGAACCTGAACCCCAATAATAACCATTAAAGAACTCCACCTTAATATCATTCTCAAGTTGCGTTGCAGAACGCACGTTAACAACGTCTCATATGCTTGCTTCAGTCTCTGAATATCTCTTCTTCTCTTGATTTCTGCATTATCACCTGTGAGTCACTAAACCAGAGCTCACAACAATGCAAAAGATCCTTGAACCGTTGGAGAAAGAATACTCTACAGATTCACATGAGTTTATAAACCTATAAATCTTCATATCCGATAGATTTATTTTTTGTGAACCTTGCTTCTCCAACTTTCGTATCTCTTACCAAGAACAACCAGCACCCTCTTCTTCTTCCTCCTTAGCTTCTGATATCTCAGATTTTATAAATCCTTAGACTCTTCTTTATTAAGCCACGATCTATCCAAACAATCCTCTCGTTCTTTCGTTTCTACCGATTTGAGACGACTCTTGCTTACACTAGGTAATGATTTCAGATTATCAAAAAAATACTATGATTCTTCTTGAGCTCAGGATATCACCGAAACAAAAATTCCAAGCTAAATCGCCTTTCCCGACAGATTCATCATCATAGACCTCTCTTGTAGAAACCACAGAACACTTAAGAGATCTGATTCTTCTTTATACCCGATCGTTGATAGATCCGTGAACAAACCTCTCTCTCGAACTCGATGATGGACCCATATCCGAAACTCCTTGATACACTGAGCCTTACCTGGCTCTGATACCACTTGTTGAGAATTGATTCTCGATTCCCCCTGTATCAATCGTTTGTTCACAAGATCTATTCTCAAGCAATAAGAATAAACATTATAAGAGAGACACACAGAGTTTTGTTGACTCGGTGCTCACCTCCTCTTCCGATGTGGAAGAGAGCTATATATCACCAGGGAGAGAAAGAGGTCTCTCAGCCTATTCACTAGAACCGATCAAACCAATCGAAGGTGCTTACAATGGATCTCAAGATACAAGAAGGTGAAGAAACAGACAAGAGAATCTCAATAAGCAAGGAGATACCAAGAAGCTTTTACTCTCACCAAGCTCTCTTTCTCTCTCTCTCTCTTGCTCTCTCTTGGAGTCACACGAGGAAGATGACTCTTCTCGAGTCGCTGTAACAGACTCTCACTTAGAGTCACATGTGATGACTGACTCACACTCTTCTTGTGTCAGCTCTGATATTTTGTAGCACAAGGAGAAAGCAATGAACTTTTCAACAGCTAGGATCAAGATGTATTCCAATTTGGGCTGGAGTAGACTAAGGCCCACAATAACTCACAATCAGAGCCAGCCCTAGAAATCCGTGGGGTAGAAGCCCAAAAATATTATGTGGCTGGCTAGGTTTGAACTCGTGAACTTTTCAATCTACTAAAGTTACAATTACCAAGTAGGCTAAAGGAGATTTTGACAAAAGAGCGGTCGACTTTTTAGTTAATATTTGGCGGCCGGAAGCAGGTGCTTGATCTGCTTCTGTTCAAGGCCGGATCTGCTCACAATCTCTACCTTGGGCCTAGTCGACTACATTTCCATTTGCAGTGATAAACTCAACCCCGATCTCCATCTTTAATATCAAGTCTTACCAACTTCATGGGGACTCCTCGTAACGAATAAAGCAGTTTCAGAGGCTGAAACAAAAGGCATGGGGATACATGTTGAGAATCGATTCCCGATCCACCGATATCAATAGTTTGTTTACAAGATCCATTCTCAAGCAATAAGCATAAACATCATAAGAGAGACACACATATTTTTGTTGACCCAGTGCTCACCTCCTCTTCCGATGTGGAAGAAAGCTATATATCACCGAGGAGAGAATGAGGTCTCTCAGCCTATTTACTAGAACCGATCAAACCGGTCAAAGGTGTTTACAATGGATGTCAAGATACAAGGAGGTGAAGAAACAGAGAACAGAATCTCAATAAGCAAGGAGATGCCATAAGCTTTTACTCTCACCAAGCTCTCTCTCTCTCTCTCTCTCTTGCTCTCTCTTGGAGTCACACAAGGAAGATGACTCTTCTCGAGTCGATGTAATAGACTCTTCTCGAGTCGATGGAATAGACTCTCACTTGGAGTCACAGGTGATGACTGACTCACACTCTTCTCGTGTCAGCTCTGATATTTTGTAGCACAAGGAGAACGCAATTGACTTGTCAACAACTTGGGCTAAGATGTATTCCAATTTGGGTTGGCGTAGACTAAGGCCCACAATAACTCACAATCTCCACCTTGGGCCTAGTCGACTACATTTCCATTTCCAGTGATAAGCTCAACCTCGATCTCCATCGGTAATATCAACTCTGACCAACTTCATGGGGACTGCTAGTAACGAATAAAGCAGTTTCAGAGGGTGAAGCAAAAGGTGTGGTGATACATGTTGAGAATCGATTCCCGATTCTACTTGTATCAATCGTTTGTTAACAAGATCTATTCTCAAGCAATAAACATAAACATCATATGAGAGATACACATATTTGTGTTGACTCGGTGCTCACCTCCTCTTCCGATGTGGAAGAGAGCTATATATCACCGGGGAGAGAAGGAGGCCTCTCAGCCTATTCACTAGAAACGATCAAACCGATCGACGGTGTTTACAATGGATCTCAAGACACAAGGAGGTGAAGAAACAGAGAATAGAATCTCAATAAGCAAGGAGATACCAAGAAGCTTTTACTCTCACCAAGCTCTCTCTCTCTCTCTCTCTCTCTTGCTCTCTCTTGGAGTCACACGAGGAAGATGACAATTCTCGAGTCACTGTAACAGACTCTCACTTGGAGTCACAGGTGATGATTGACTCACACTCTTCTCGTGTCAGCTCTGGTATTTTGTAGCACAAGAAAAAAGCAAGGACTTGTCATCAGCTTTGACCAAGATGTATTCCAATTTGGGCTGAAATAGACTAAGGCCCACAATAACTCACAATACACAAATCAACCAGAGAAACCTAAACGTCCCAGTGCTGTAAATTATTTCAATGAGTTTTTATTGGAGCTATCTGCTTTTGTTCCAACATTTATGAGATGGTATGATCATATGAATAATATATTTATCGTTCTTCATCTCTTTCCAAGTCAAAGTTCGCTTTTTTTTTCTCTTTGTTTATTAATGTCAAGTATTAACCTGATGAAGAGGATGTCATCATGTCAAGGTTTATTTTATCTATGTTTCCCATTTTATTTATTTATAGGATCGTTTTCTGAATGTATAAATCATCAAATGTGTCATCTAGTCATAAGTATTTTACTTATTACAATACAACTAAATGGTTAGAAGTTAGCATTGTCAAGTAAAATATCCAACTCTCTCCTTTCATTAATAGTAATAATCCCCTGATACTCGTATTATGGTTAGATCTTTCAGATAGTATCATCAACCTTTAAATGCGAAGTCCTCTTTGCACGTCAACTCGTAAAGTATCAACATTTAAG
The DNA here is from genome assembly GCA_905132765.1 of Moricandia arvensis. Lineage (NCBI taxonomy): Eukaryota > Viridiplantae > Streptophyta > Magnoliopsida > Brassicales > Brassicaceae > Moricandia > Moricandia arvensis. The sequence goes on along the minus strand of CAJHQP010006574.1, from coordinate 24,059 downwards.
GTAGCTTGATTTTGATGAATTACATTTTCATTTAACTAATGAATGTAATCAAAAGTAAATAGCGGTCATGTAAATACATTTACATAACTTTTGTATATTGGAAAAAAAACTCATGTCAGCACCTTCTAGACAGTTGTTGGGTTCTTCTCTCTTAAAATCTAATCAACCAAATTCAATAACAAGAAAAAATCCCCAGTGACAAAGAAAATATTATTCTAATAAATTATATAATATTACCTAAAACGGATAATCATATTAATTCAAATCGCATCGTATTCCATGCCCCCACGATTATTATCTTACTATTTCTTTTATTATTATTTAGTTTAAGAAGCCACCAGAAAAATTTATGGGTACTCAATTAAAATAAATAAATAAACTGATTTGGATACGTTTTCGATCGATGATGACGTTCGCGGCATTTGCATTTGAAGAACTAACAATCTAATTTATTTGTATATCTTTCATATAATATTTGAAACATAATGTTGTTGGAGGCAATGAATTGAGTTGATATTTCGATATTATATGTTTGTGGTGTTAACATATTTGGTATGAAATCTTTATAAAAGACTGTGTAAGTTAAGAAAAAAACATGTTTCCTTCTACTGGCGCTGAGTCTACTACCTCGCAATTTCACTATGCTTTTAAAATGTATAATGAACATGTCATTTTCTCTAATTTTCTTACTTCATGCTTCACAAAAGGTTAATTAACTTTGTATACCCATCCAGTTCAATTAAACTACATCTGGACTCTGTCTTTCTCTTGCAATTAGGCCTTCTTTAAAAACAGACAAAAAATTGTTTATATATGTTTCCTTCTATTGGCGGTGATGAGTGTGTGAATAAACAAAGAACACAGTTTTGGATTTCTGGAAAACTTCTTTTCATACATCCCACCTCATTACAACGTTCTGCTTTTATATACAACTCAAGATAGAAAGGGTTTCTCTAAACCTAATTCCTTGTGCTGGAGATCTCCTTACACGTGTATCTCGATAGCTGTGAGAGGATCATAACGGTTGGCTAAGGCAGGACCACCAGCAGGGACAGAAGGAACTCCAGCTGGTTTGTTTTGTTTCTTCTGCAGTACGGTAAAGGTGCTCTGTTCTTGGTGCAAAGTGTCGTTGCTTCCTGATGGGCCTGGTTGTCGATCTGGGCCTGGAGTGTCAACCTGATAACCCATATGTTGTTTACTATCATCCCCCCGCAAACTGATGGAGGGTGGCTTGCCTACATTCAGTTTGGTGCGAAGCTGTTGATAGACTTGGCGCGGTAAGGACTTGGTGAAGATGTCAGCCAGCTGTAGAGCGGATGGCATGTGTTGTATCTCAAGAAAACCGAGTGCAACTCTCTCCCGGACGTAATGATAGTCTGTCTCTATGTGTTTGGACCTGTTATGGAACACTGGATTCGCGGAGAGATGAACAGCCGATAGATTATCACATCGAAGAACAGCTGGCTTTGGTTGCGTGATTCCCAAGTCTCGAAGAACAAAAGAGATCCATGTCAACTCGGAGGCAGTAGTGGCTAAAGCTCTATACTCAGCCTCCGTTGAGGAACGAGAGACGGTTGGTTGGCGTTTTGCCGACCAAGAGATGACGTTTGAACCAAGAAGAGCACAGAAACCACCTGTGGAGCGACGAGTATCCTTACATCCGGCCCAATCACTGTCACTATAAGCCACAATCCCCAAATTACTCTATTTATAAAGATGTAGTCCCAGTGTTGAAGTTCCACGGAGATAACGCATGACACGTTTCAGGAGATTGAAGTCTGATTCCGTGGGAGAATGCATCCGTTGACAGATGAAGTTAACCGCAAATTGAATATCTGGACGGGTTATCGTAAGATATTGTAACTTTCCCGCCAGACTTCTGAAATAGCTGGGTTCACAGAACGGACGAGTGTCTTGATATACTTGATCCAGACGAAGAGGAAGAGGAGTGTGAACCGGATTACAGTGAGACATGTTTGCCGAATGTAGTATCTCTTCTGTATACTTGGTTTGACACAAAAAAAGACCGGAGGATGTTGCCTGTGCTTGTACTCCCAAGAAGTAATGAAGATTGCCAAGATCCTTCATAGAGAAACGAGCGTTGAGTTCAGCTATGAGTGACTGAAACAATACAGGGCTTGATCCTGTCAACAAAATATCATCAACATAGAGTAGTAGGACAAGAGTATCGCCATTATGATGATAAACGAATAATGATGGATCAGCCTTACTGCATTCAAAACCATACTCCAGCAAATAGTTGCTAAACTTATCAAACCAAGCCCTTGGTGCCTGTTTTAACCCATAGAGAGCCTTTTTCAAGGAGCAGACATGATTCGGCTTGGTTATATCTTCAAAACCAGGAGGCTGAACCATGAGTACTTCTTCTTGCAACTCTCCATGTAAAAAGGCATTTTTAACATCAAGTTGGGTGATACTCCAGCCTTTAGAAGTGGCAACAGCCAAGACTATTCTGATTGTAGATGTTCGAACAACCGGACTGTATGTCTCCACAAAGTCGATACCTTCTTCCTGATCAAACCCTTTCGCAACAAGTCTAGCCTTCAGCTTGTTCAGAGAACCATCTGCATTCAGTTTGACTGTAAAAACCCACCTGCAGCCTAAGATGTTCATGTCGTTTGTAGCAGCTTTTAGTATCCATGTATGATTCTGATATATAGAATCAAGTTCATCCATCATTGCTTTTCTCCAGCCAGAATAAGCAAGAGCTTCAGCTATTGTCCGTGGCAGAGATGGTTTGGTTGGACTTGCAGCCAAGGCATAACGAGGATTTGGTTTCCTTATCCCATGACGTGACCTTGTAGTCATGGGATGTGTATGTTCTAGAGCTGGTTCCTCTGTTCTGATTTCAGGTGGAGAGTCTAGGACAGATGGAGAGTCTGATATATCCGAAAGATCAGAAGAAGCTTGTATGGGTTGAGGAAAGTCTGTTGGTGTTGTTGCTTGAGTGTCTCCCACGGTAACTCCTGGAGAAGGAGGAGGGGTATCATTCTGAAAGACACTTATCTCTGGAAACGTAGATACTGCAGCTGGAACTGTAGGAAGATACGACGGTGGGACATGTTGTGGATATCCATCTTGCCAAACCTTGAGCAGTCCAGACTTATGCTGACCAGCTAGGTGTTTGTATTTCTCATTAAACAGAAGACACGATTCATCAAAGATGACATGATGACAAATGTATACTCGGCCAGTTGGTGGATATAGGCAACGGTAACCTTTATATTGCGGGTGATATCCAAGAAACACACACTGAAGTGAACGTGGTTCAAACTTATGCTGAGTGTAGGGTCTCAGACACGGATAACAACCAGAACCAAAGACACGAAGAAAGGAGTAATCAGGTTGTTTGTTGAGTAATTTCTCAAAGGGACTCTTGTGTGACAAGGCAGCAGAAGGGATCAGATTACTAATAAAGTTCGCAGAATAAAAGGCCTCTACCCAATACTTCAATGGAGTATGACTGTGAAACAACATGGATAATCCCAACTCGGTAAGATGACGATGCTTTCGTTCAGCGAGCCCATTCTGTTGAGGTGTAGAGGGACAAGAGATCAAGTGTGCAATACCATGATTCTGCAAATGAGTCCGAAATCTGTTGCTCACAAACTCCCCACCACCATCGCTTTGGAAAATCTTGATTTTCTTACTAAACTGGTTCTCAACTTGCTTTTGAAATGCAATAAACACATCACAAAAGTCAGACTTTGCTTTGAGAGGAATCATCCAAGAATACCGAGAGAAATTATCAATAAACACTACATAATACTTGAATCCTTGGACTGACACAATAGGAGAGGGACCCCATAGATCACAATGGATCCGATCTATTGGTTCCTTGACACTAGACTCTGAAATAAAAAAGGTAGTTGAGAACTCTTTCCCATCTGGCAAGGTTCACAAATGGGAGTGTTGCTGCTCTTATTTACTGCTATAGCCTTGCTTTGTTGAAGCTATTGGAGAATTTGAAAGTTTGCATGTCCCAAACGTTGATGCCACACCATGTCACTTGCTGCACACTGCCGGTTTGAATAGAACGTCACAAACCCTTTCTTCTCCAACACATAAAGACTCTCATGTCGTGGTCCTTTTGTCACCACTTTCTGAGTGACCAGATCAATCACATACACAAAATTAACATCAAAGTAAACACCACATGGATAATCATCACAGAGTTTTGAGATAGACAACAAGGATTTCTGTATCGAGGGACAAACCAGGACACTATTGAGGGGGATACTACCTGTAGGCGTGGTGAGAGTAGTAGACCCAACATGAGTGATGGGAAGAAGATTACCATCTGCAACCATGACGTTTTTTGGACCATTGTAAGCAGTCACATTTGTCAGAGGTGTAGTCGTAGAGGTCATGTGAGCTGATGCACCAGAGTCTAATGTCCATTCTTGTCCATTGTTACTAGCAACATGAAGGGCAGAGAGAGCTTGTGGAACCTCATCACTTTGGTAAGATCCATCAAAACGATTCCAACACTTAAGGGCAGTATGACCAGTGCGACCGCAGATTTGACACACAGGATGCACGTTGTTGTTGTTGTTGTTGTTCCCTGAAGACTGATTCCAACCTGAGGTATTGACTTGTTGAGTAAAGCCTCTACCCCGAGTAGAGAAACCACCACGGCCCCTACTACCAAAACTAGAATAAGAGTTTCCACGTGCCCTCTGATTTGAGTTGTTGTATCCTGTCCTCTGAGCTTGGAACGCCAAGTTTGGAGATACGTCTGTTGAGGTTTCATAAGACTGGAGTCGAGTATCATAGGCAGAGACTTCAGACATAACATCATTCAGAGTCGGTACAGGTAGACGAGCCATGGAGCTTTGAATGACAGTGGTTATTGGGTCATACTCTCTTCCCAAACCATTAAGAAACGAGAAAATCTTAAGAGACTCATCTACTGGCTTTCCAATGGAACTGAGTTTGTCACATATAGCCCTAAACTCACGACAGTAAGTTGAGAGATCTTTACCCCTTTTTGTCATGAGCTGAAGAGTACGGCGTAGTTCAAACTCACGAGCCACAGAGCTTTTGTTGTAGTTGTCAGCAAGAGAGTGCCAGATATCATGAGACGTGGTAAGACAGTGGACCGTTCCTAGGACTTCCTCAGTGAGAGTGCCATAGATCCAAGAGATGATGAGTTGGTCTGTGCAGATCCAGGCTTCATACTGTGGATTGAGTGTCTGAACCACAACACCGTTGACAGTGGCTGTTGTGTACTCTGCTGGAGGAGGGATCTGACCATTCACAAAACCAAGAAGTTTCTGGCTACGGAGAAGAGACTCCATTTGGGTCTTCCAAAGGAGATAGTTACTATCATTTAGTTTGATAGTAACAGAACTAGACACATGAATGTTTGAAGGGAAAGGGTAGGGATCAACACGCTCAGCCATTACAGCACCTGTTAAAGTTTAAGTGAGCTCTGATACCATGTGAATAAACAAAGAACACAGTTTTGGATTTCTCGAAAACTTCTTTTCATACATCCCACCTCATTACAACGTTCTGCTTTTATATACAACTCAAGATAGAAAGGGTTTCTCTAAACCTAATTCCTTGTGCTGGGGATCTCCTTACACGTGTATCTCGATAGCTGTGAGAGGATCATAACGGTTGGCTAAGGCAGGACCACCAGCAGGGACAGAAGGAACTCCAGCTGGTTTGTTTTGTTTCTTCTGCAGTACGGTAAAGGTGCTTTGTTCTTGGTGCAAAGTGCCGTTGCTTCCTGATGGGCCTGGTTGTCGATCTGGGCCTGGAGTGTCAACCTGATAACCCATATGTTGTTTACTATCAGAGTGTGATGTCAGTGATCGCTTATATATACTAAGCTCTTAAAATGTTCAGTGAAAAGCTATATCCATTTTGAAATATTGACAAAGCTAATCTATGTTTACTTTTTTATAATATTCCGCATGTCTCACCGTTTTTTTTTTTGCGTTAGCCATCGACCCCTATATATAACACTCACTAAACCTTTAGTTGTGTGAGAACAAAAAAAAATCAAATAACTTTTATGCAAAAATAAGAGAAGATGATGACATGTCCTCTAGCAAGTGTTTTATAACAAAAATGTGTCCATTAAATTACCAAGTTTAAATATAACCTCTAAACGTGTTAGTTGTAATACAACGCACCACTCGTTTACTTTGGAAAAGATAATGCATGCGCCATTATTTCGTTTTAAATCCAAAAAAAAAGAATTCTTTAATAAATCTCTATAAAGACCCAGAATATAGCCTTTTGATATTAAAAAAGTACCTAATATACTTCGACTAGTTGAAATTATATTGTTTTACTACACGATTTAGTTACTTGTTATGCGTGCGTATAGCATATAAAATGTTTAATATCATATGTTAAATCTTATATCTACATTTTAAAGCAGATATTATTTTTATTTTTTTTCATTTGTTAAAATGTTAGTAGTAGAATGTTAATTTAGAAAGAAATATATTTCAGTAGTTTGAAAACTTAATTAAACGTCAATATTACAGATAAAAATACATAATCTTTTATGGACGGTTTATTATAAATATGTGTACAAGATCAGATGCAGATAATGTATAAAGTAACAGAAAGTTATAGATATTATAGATTTTTTTTTTTTTTGCATAGTTAAGGATATACTAGTAGAACCATTTTAGTAATTATAAAATAGAAAATAAATTATTGGTCTTACTCATTTTAAACAAATGATTTTCTTAAAGCTACAAAAGATTTGGGAAATGCGTCAGATGGAAGAAGTTGCAGTCGGAATTGTAGCAGCAGCCACTCTCTCCCATGTGGTTGCTTCTTCTCCAAGGACCAGTCCTACCATTCTATCTAGTCCAACACTATATCCTCTTCATTGAGGAACACATTTCAAACCAAACGTAAGATTTAAGGGAGGAAGAAGTGATTCCAACGGTGACCACTCAAAAGAAAAAAGAGAAGCAGACCTGCAAAGCTGAAGACAAAAATTGTCAGTGTGAACATTCTCAGAGTCAGAGGTGTTAGCTCAAGCAAAAGAAACATGTCAAGAATCTCTTTACGTTTTTTTTCTCTTGGCATCAAAACAGCTTAGTAATTGAGTACGTAGAACATATAACCTAATAGGTTATGGTCTAATCGTCACTATATTACCATTTATATTCAAATACATATAATATTTGTTGTTGGAAAAAACAAGTGATCCATATACCATATGTAGTAATGTAAACATAAAGATATACCAAACTATTATACACTACAATCGTATTTGGTAGGTCAATGATAAGCGTAAACATTAGTTAGGTTGTATTCCTAAAATTTCAATAAAGAATATTTTAAAGTTCAAGATCCACACGCTTCCTAATTAATTTTTCATAAGCTTCAATGCTGATTTAAAGCGTTGGTGAACAATGAAAATATGTGTTAAAGTCAATGTTCAGCAAATCGCTAGATAGTGTTTAAGTACATTATATAGGATTATGGTTTAGGTAGATATCTAAACTGATTTGTAGAATATATATAAATATATATATATATATATATATATATATATATAAGCGCATTCTATTTGGTAAGTCAAGTTTAAACAAAACAAATTTCTTAAACAAACATATATATATATATATATATATATATATATATCAATTAAAATTTTTGTTTTGACATCATTTTAAAAAAATTGTTTCGTTTAAGACACGACTTATCAAATAGACGGGCGCTTAAACACCAACTTAAAAAAAAGTTGTTTTGACTTCATTTTAAAAAATTTGTTTTGGTTAAACCTGACTTACTAAATAGATGCGTCTAAACACCAACTTAACAGATTTTTTTTAAAAAAAATCAGTGTTTGGAAAATAATTTTGAAGTGTGAGTGTTTGGAAAATATTTTTGAAGTGTGAGTCGGCTGGGGAAAAAATATATCATCACACTTTTTCTTTTTTTTGTCAAACCAAAATTATCATTACACTTACTCGTTAAAGCTACAAGTAAAACTGTTAAAGAAAGTTAAAAATAAATAAACGGACAGGAGGCGTCCACGTTTGCCATAGAAATTTCAAACCTCGTACACTATTCTTGCCGACAACATATCCTCACCATTAAAGGAAACATTGCTTTTGTACTCCGCCAAATTACTATACTATAAAAGAGATTACTTATATTGTTTGTCCCCATATCTTTTTGTAGACCTCGTGTTGGATGCTCTGCACTACAAGCCATCCACATAAATTTTATTTTAAATTTTATTTTATTATTTTCCTAAAAGATATTACGATATTAGTATGATTTTCATGAATTGCACAATGGTCCCATGTTTCTCCACTACTCAAGATAATTATGTGTTTGTTGATAATAGTATTTTGTTTGTCATTCCATTTTCACTAAAATGTAGATACAGAGTAGACAAGAATGATACGACTAAGCAACTAGAGAGTAGATAACATGTTCGAGGTACATCCGTACATACATACATACTCGTTGAAAGGTAAACTTAAATTTGGGTGACACTGATCCTATCGAGCTTAAGGAATAATCAGGATTCGGCCGTGACAAGATAGAAGTAACTCCCAAAATATAACTATTGAGGAGTGGTTTATATATCATTAGAGAAACTGGTTATCTTTATAAAAGAACACGGTCAACATTTGAGGTGCCAATGTCTAAGCTGATTAACTTCCCCAATAGAACCATTGTAAACATTATTACACATTATCGGGTATATTAAACCGTAGCTACATGCATGTAAGACTCGAAGAAACATGTGAGCCTCTTATAGATCTCCTTCACTAAATTGGACAGCCTCTTGTTTTACCATTGTTTGGAGTCACTATTACATAGTCTCACCGTCTAGGTCGTTGTCAATATCACAGGAATCCGCCACCTAACGATGTATTCTGTTTTTTTTTTCTCTTTTCAGTGTTCTCTTTAACTTGTACTCGTGTGTCTTTGTATGAATTATGAGTTATCTTCTCTGGTGTAGCGTATAAGTAAGTCTTTGTATGCCACAGAGAGTCTTGGGTTAATTTATTTCTTACACGATGAGATATGATGTTGAATGAATAGTGAAAGTATCAGATTTATATATATGTTTTGTCTTTTTGAGAAAAGGCTTATCAGATTTATACAGTTAATGTCTCTTCCCAGAGAATGCACGGGTTTACAAATTCAGAACCTTTAAATCATTAAAAAAAATTATTCAATTGGTAAATGAATAACTATGTGAATAAATTAACAACATTACTGACGAACAATTTAGCCACGGTCCATTCTCTTAGAAATGCCGACGAACAAAAGAACTCTTGGCCAAGTCACTAAGACGAACCAAGCATAATTTTGAACATGCATTGTCCGCGCCCAAAGCTTTACGATCTCGACTTCAAATTTTAAATACATATCTTTTCAAATGGCTAGTCTTAGCTGGTCATTACTTCCGTATATTAGACTGGACATAAGCGAGATATTTTGCTATTTTTAGATATACTTGATTTGTTCTGTACTAGCAATAGAAATTAAGATTTATACTTGACTTGTTAAAAATAAGTATTTATTATTATGAGTATTTGTTTAAAAATGAATTACTTATACTTATTTGTCCAGATCAATTACTTATTATCTAAAATATTTTTAAGTATTAAAAAATACTTACTAAATAATATTTTAATAAAAATGATCATGAAATTTTATTTTGTTTACTATACCAGAAAAAGTATTATAAATATTCTAATTCAAATGTTTGTATATATTATAAAGAAGATAATGATCGTAAACATCAATCGGACGAATGCGATTTATGAGTATTGTTTACTATTCATAACAGTAAAAATGTTTTTTAAAGAAATAACGGTAATAACAAGATGAGTAAAAAATATTTTCATATTTGTTATTTGTTTTGTATTTGCTAATTGTGAGAATAGAAAAAAAATAGTTAAGAGAGTGACCTTCTAGTTATGTTTGGACCAAAAACAATGAGAAAAACAAAGAGAGTAAGTTGATGGATGAGAAAGTATAATGAGAGAAAGCTTGAGAATAAGAGAGATTGATGAGATTTAGAGTGTTTGAGAGTATGAATGAGACTGAGCTCTTGGGTAATAAGAGACCAGAGAGCATGGAGAACAAAGTAACCAGAATTGATGAAGAAGGAGGGAAAATCCCCTTTCAACTTAGTTTACAATATGATACAACAATGCATTAAATAGACAAATGCATACATTAAACTAATACTAAAATATGGTTTTACTAAACAAATATTATTGTTGAATTTCTGATGAGGACAAAGAGGATATAGCCAAGTGAGGCACGATCAGAGGGAGTGAGAGTGACAAGAGGGAGAGGCACAATCTCCTTGGGTTGATACTGAGAGGTCCAACAGCTTTTCCTAAACAACACATATGACTTCTTCTTGTCTAAATCAAACCAGATTTGATCACTTGCCTCTTAACTTGGTTTCCTTAACTTCTGAACTTGCCAAGGATCATATTTAGCTCTCCAAACTCCATTCTTGCCTTGCAAGGCACTCATGGTCGAGTATAAAACCAGTTGTACAAGATATACCCAAATTAACTCCTCTTGATGCACTTGTTTTAGATCATGAACTAACTCCTTTCATCTCGTTTTTCCTTCTTCATTTCAACACTCCCCCTCAAGCTTGACTATAGGAATCTTTGGACAAACTTGAAACTGAGATTATTTGCCTCATTAAAAACCTAATTATAGGAAAAAAGAATACAAGCATCCAACTTGGAGATTCACAACTTTATTGAAAAGTAAGGCACACCACTCCTTTCCTTGCTTCACACTAAACTTGGTTCCTTATGAACCATCTTCTTATTTCGCAACTTGTCTCCACCTTGCTTTTTGCTCTTTGCCTTCTTTATGGGTTGAGATCAAGCCAACATGTCTTTGGGATGATAATGAGGAGTGTATGCCCTCTTGGGTTGCTCTTAAATCTCCCACTTCAGTCTCTTTCTGAATGGCCTTGCAAAGTCACTTGTAAAACAAACTTGGTAGGGAAACTTTGCAAAGAGTCAGCTGCCATCTTTTTAGTGAGCTGCCTTCTCCTTGCTCAGCCAAGAATATCCCTGGTCAACTCCACTTGTTTCCTTTGCTTCAACTCAACAATGGGTCATTGGTTTCTCATTTAACACTCTTCCTCAAGCTTGACCTGAAAATGAGAGTATATCGTCAAGCTTGAAACTAAGAACAAATGACAACCAACACCTTGAGACCACAACCCTTTGGCTTGAATTGTGGCCTTTCTCTCTTGAGGAACCTTCTGTTTATCATCTTGGTTTCAAGTAAGACCTCTTGAGCAATCTCTCCATAATACCAACCTTCTTCTCTACCATCTTCGGAGTTAATGAACACAATTAGTGTCGAAAGTGTTGTTGATCAGTCGACATTTCTCCATGGACAAGAATTTACATCTTCTGTAGGATCTAAACACATGGGCTTCTTGCTCTTTATTTTTAGGAGCCACAACTTATCAAGATCTGAGCTGGTTTCTTGAATCTCTAGCCCATAGGGGATTAGTGATACTGAATCTGCTTGAGGTGTGATTAAACGTCCAACACCTCTCCTTGGAGATTCTCTCCTTCTAGTCAAGGAGACACTTCAAACCCTTCATGTCCTCTTTCTGGTCGTTGATCTTGGAGATCACAGAATAAATTTCAGCTTTTTTGGTTAGAGAATAGTTTGAAAGGCCTAGTTTTGAAGCTTTTTCAGTGACCTTGCTCCAAGAATGGTTTCTCTCATGGGCTTTCTTCAGCAATTTGGACCAGAGGAGGTGGTTTTGTTTTTTCTTTAGACCCCTTAAAGTCTTTGGATTCACCATTTTAATGGATATCTCCATCTTGAAAAGTTTAGATCATTGGACAAGAGAATGTACCCACTGGTTTTGAAAAAGACAAAACTAGAAACTAAAACTTTGATGAAACTTGTTGAACTGAGATGAGGCTTCCTTGAGTTTCAGACACTAAAATACACATTTATCTTAGGTACTAGTGAGGTTCTTCTCTCCTAAAAAACCTTTGGACTAGTGGATAAAAGTTGCACCCAAGACAGTTTCTAAGAGATGATTTTGTGGGAGTGAGAATAGGTTTTCAAGAGCTTTGTAGCTCTGTTACCATGTGGGAATAGAGAAAAAAAGGGTTAAGAGAGTGAGCTTCTGTTTTTTTGGACCAGAAACGATGAGAGAATCAAAGAGAGTAAGATGATGGCTGAGAGAGTATAATGAGAGAATGCTTGAGAATAAGAGAGATTGATGGGATTTAGAGTGTTTGAGAGTATGAATGAGACAGAGCTCGTGGGTAACAAGAGACCATAGAGCATGGAGAACAAAATAACCATAATGGATGAAAAAAGATAGAAAGGAAACCCCCTTTCAACTTAGTTTACAATATGATACAATAATGCTTTAAATAGACAAATGCACACATTAAACTAATACTAAAACATGATTTTACTAAACAAATATTATTGTAGGATTTCTGACGAGGACAAAGAGAATAGAACCAAGTGAAGCATGATCAGAGGGAGTGAGAGTGACATGATGGAAATGCACAAATTCATTGGGTCCATATTGACATGTATAACAACTTCTCTTAAGCAACGCATGTGTTTTTTTTGTGTAAATCAAACCAGATTCGACCACTTACAAACTAACTTGGTTTTCTTAACTTCTGAACTTGCCAAAAATCATATTTAGCTGTGCAAAATCCATTTTTATCTTGCAAGACATTCTCGATAAAGTATAAAATTAGTTGTACAAGATAAACTCAAATTAACTCCTTTTGATGCATATATCTTAGATTAGATCATGAACTAACTCTTTTTATCAGTTTTTTCCTTATTCTTTCCAACACTAATATTTAAACTATGTTTTTTATATCTGATCTGATAATAATACTTATTTGAAAATAAAGATAAAAATGAGGTCCGTAGGGAGTATAAACCAAGTAACTGAGTATCTGTGCATAGCACTACTGATATATCTAATCGGGACGGGAAGAAGCCAACTTTAAATTGTGCTGATCAAATACAAATTGTCTTTACTTTCGTGTTATTTTCAAGATTGATTATGTTTTCTAAATATGTGTCACATCAGCGATGGTGACATTGGAAAGCAAGGTAAAATATCGTCCGTCGGATCATATATGTGGCATATCCACTACGTGGCATAATTTAATTGGGTAGACAAGATTTTATACATTATCAACAAATTTTGAAAATCTTCAAAAAAATAAAAAGAATTTGTCAATTGGTTTACCTACCGGCCCTAGCAGGTCGCGAAGAGATCCATTATTGGGAGTGACCAAAATTGGAATACTTTACATTTTCCAGATTTGAAAAATTTATATATGTTTATGTATCTTTTAAGGTTGAAGACTTGGTTACCACTTACCATGATGGGAAAGGGCACAAAAGTACTTTGTTGTGTGACTAAGATAGCAAGAAAACCATTTATTTCTTCTTTTCTAATCATTTTCAGTTGTCGATCTTTCTTTATGCAACACAAACCGATGATTAACTTCTTCTTTTCTTCATGTCGACCAATGTTCATTATGGCAGATATGGTGAAAACATTCCGATTTCTTTTGATGGGAGGAAAGCAATTATAGTTCTTACGTATCTAAAATTAAGTAGCTTAAAAGTTAAAAACAAATATATAAGGATTAGATTATATATTTTACAAGAAAAAGAATGGTATTCTTTAACCAAAAAAGAGAAAATTGGTATTGTGATATTTCTTTTTAGAAGGAAAGTACAAAGCATTACTAGTCAAACTGATGATGAAAGCCAAAGATACAAATTTTAATATATAGCAAAAGTTTTTAATAATTAATATATATATATATATATATATATATAAAGAAAGAAACACTGCTGGGATGTGAATTGGATACATAGTGATAGGGAAATGTCAAAATCATGGGAGCCAACTAATTTGGGAGGATCTTTAGGGGAAGTGTGTGGACAAATGCGTTTCTACATTTTGGCATTTGTAACAAATAAATCTATATGTTAGATTTATTGGTAAGCATGTATTTCATTAGATACTAGTCAAAGATTTCGACCACCTGCCTTATTTATTTAAATTATAGTTTTTTGGAATATATATATGTATATCAAAATTATGTACTCTAACTTTTAATTTTGCTGGTTCATATATTAAGAAAATTTCCATTTTCACTATTTTTCTTAATTATTTTTATTTAAACCTTCAGAAAATTGTTTCATTTTAAATTTATGATGTGTTTTAAGACTCATCCAAAATATTTATAGGGGTTAAAAAATTTTATCATGCATTTTAAAACAGTTATAACAAGAAAGATAAGTGTTTTAATATATATATAAAACAAGAAAGATGGACTTTATTCAACAAATACATAAAAAAAAAATTATACAAAAAAAAACTCGTGGACAATTTTCATTTATCAGTCATCAATTGTAATCCATACAAAAAGTATCAAGTGATATTGAGCGTATTGAGTCTATATTAGATCATTTCATTTATCTATATAACCTATGTCGTACTTTTATTGATATTCCAGTATTTGGTATATGTGTGTTTTTGCTTTCCTAGTTTTTCTTATTGTAATTTCGTAGTATAGTTGTAAGTATTTTTAGTTTTATTTTGTAATGCTTGGTTCTATTCAGTAACCAGCTTTAGAAACTTTTGTCAAATTTTTAATATTATACCAGATTAAAAAAAGCAATCATCATACCTTAATGCCAATAAAATCCAAAAATTAAACCGTGACATTACCTTTTGAATAAGTGTTATTATGGTGGAAAAAAATGTTCCAAAGTTTAGTCATTTAAGCACAAGTCACAACCCATAAACACATGTTTTCAATAATCACATCCCTATAAATATTAATACACTATTTTCAACCATAGCATCAAACCAAAAAAAAAGTTCACTATCTTCTTCTTCACATTTATTATGTTCAATTAGAAAGGAACATTTATTTTCCCACTTGCATATTTCCTGGTCGGCAAGGTGTCTACATGGCCCGCTTTTAAGATGTCGCATGATTCGAACAACTAATATGAGCACATAAGACACAACTATAATAATTAGTTATAACAAAACGAATGGAAAAGGATTTATTTCATGAATACAATCAAAATTTTACAAAGATATTTCACTATGCCTCTATCCGATCAAAAAAATCATTAGTGTTTGAGCAGGAGACCAGCAAGTGGAATCCTACTGGCAAAATGTGTAGTCTATGATTAAAATCAATGTTTTGTTTCTTTTCTTTGACTAAAAATCAATGGAAGTCGTTCATAGTCTTAAGAGTTTTTAGGTACTCTTAAAAGAGCAGACATCTCACATTCAACTTTTTCACGTGTGGTCCGAACGGTTAATGAAATCCTTCTAGTAAATTGTTTAGTTCTTGTGCATTATTTCATAATGAAAATTCATATACTTAACAAAAAAAAATTGTTTAGTTCTTGATCAAGATCAATGTCACGTAAGTCATTCATACATAATTTTGAGAGTTTTAAGGTATTTCTAAGAGATCATAAGTCTCACACTTGAAAAGTATCTAAACTCGTTCACATGTAAATTCTTCACCGTTAATTTGATTTTACTTATTCACTCATGACTGGAAATGATACGAAGGAGTTAGCTAATTCGTAGCCATTGCACATATCAGAGCACCTCCATTAGTGTCTTTTAGGAGGGGTTCTTAAGGGTTCCACCACTTTTCTTAAGAACCGGTTCTTACACTGTTTCGTGGGCTCCACTGACACGTGGCGGCCCACGATTGATTTTTTTTAATTTTTTTTAAAAAAAAAATCAAAAAAAAAAGGAAAAAAAAAGTTAAGAACCCTTTTGGGGTTTTTAACTGATGGAGGTGATCTAAAAAATGTGATAAATCAATAATATAAAATAATATTATCTCAATGTGGATAAAAGTGACTCAAATTATCTCAGAATTTGATTCACAAATCAATAATATAAAATAATATTGTGTCTTTTCATTTTACACAATTTGTCAAAAGAAAACATCTACTGTCTGATAAAAGAGTTTCGTAGAGTTGAGTTTTAAAGTCACTATCATTTCTTTTGAACAAAATGTGAAGTTTTAAAATCTTAAAAATAAAACCTTTACTCTTAAGCTAATTTTCCGGTAGAATGTGATTTTAAGGAAGCATCAATAAAGTATATAGTTTTATCCAGGATCTCGTAGTCCAGTGGTACCTGCTCCGAGCTGAGAGGCTCAAACTAGGAGGTCAGCTGTTCGACTCGCGGGGAGGGAGAGGCGTGCCCAAGACCCTAAACGGTATATGCAAAGGCTGGCGCCGGACCTAAATAGTGGGGCGTAAGCTCAACACCTGGTAAATAAAAAAAAAAGTATATAGTTTTCCACATAAAAGTAAAAGATGATACGAGAAGAAAAAGAAACAAAATAATACACAAAAGTTGTTAAAAGACAAGAGAGTCATGCTCGTGAATCACATGTAGGGGTAAATTCGAAATCAAACAAGTTCTTAGTCTTCTTTTGATTAGTGTTAAACAAAATATAATGGATTTGAGTCAGCCCCAGCCGTTAGATCCCTATCACTGACCCACCTTATTGACCAATATGAAAAGACAATGCCGTCCAAGACCGAGCTCACAATCTCATGTCGTACACTTATCCTATTAACTAACATTTGCCTCGGTTTCTCGATTCCGATCGACTGATCGGATTGCTATGTGGCAATATGTCAAATGGTAGGTGATATAGTAATTTCTTGTTCGCTGGGGTTTCTTCGGAGGATTTATCTAATCTGATTTAAATCCATTTTCTTATAGAAAGAGTTTAAGGTAAAAGTTACATGCGAGTTTATTGACGGTGATTCAAACTAAGAGAAACAGCTAAAGCTTTCAAAAACTGTACTCAATCAATTATGTAATCCGCATGTGGCGGCACGGTTGGTTATGTGATTCGCTCCGTCCATCTTTAAATCTTTAATATTTGTGATTTGCTTCGTTTTTAATGGATATTGATTTTTAGTATTTGCTTTGCTTTAAAAACTTACGGATATCCGGATTTTTCGAATCAAATTGAAACGAATAACAAATATAATAAAATGTCCACCCTAGTGGCACTGTTATTTTGGTTCTAGAGACGAGAACGTAAAGAAATTGATTTTACTGGGTGTTAACACTACACGTTGGGATACTTTTTTTTTTTTCTGGATTTCCAGTGGAGTTTTGGGGTTGGACTCTAATCTTCTCTAGGCTTGGAGCTAGCATTTGTTAATACTATTTCTACCGTAAAGTACTTTTCTCATTGTGTATCGAATCCATAAACACAACATCACCAATGCTTAAACCGATTGAGTTGCCACATATATGGTAAACATTGGGATACTTGTTCATTGAGATTTAAGCTTAGTATTTTAGTTTTGATTCATTAAAATTTTATGTAGCAAAGGAATCACTCTTAACCAAGATCTCTTAGTCTAGTGGTAATGGAACTCCAGTTGGAGTGTCCGCCCTGGATTCGACTCGTCTTGGCCACCTTCTCGTTTATAACCGTGCGTGACCGGATGATGGGCCTTGTGAGAATTAGTATGAGATTACCCTCTCGGATCTCCCACGGTTAACAAAAACAAAGAGGCACTCTTAGAACTTGTTAGACGTTTTTGCAAAATCCGAATATCCATATTACATAAAAGAAATGTCAAATATTCAAAGGCTTTTAGTAATAAAATTCATCAACTAAAGATGAATCGTAAAATAACTCATTAACTAAAAATTGACGAAAGAAACTCTCAATTTTAATTCGTTAACGTCTATCATCTTCCGTCTAAAATTTTGTGACGAAGGGTGACATACGTTAAAGTAATTAAAGTTGAGATTTTATAAGTAAAAAATTTAGTTGATGAGTTTTCTTACAATTCAAAAATAATTGAGGAGTCTTATCACCAAAAATCATTAGATGCCTTATAACATTAATTATTACTTATGTATTGTTAAAAAACTCTTTTGACATGTATTACATTACTCAACATGAAGAGGTCTAGAAAGCAAGTGTAGAATTAAACCATCAACAAAATAAAAATTTTTATGAAAAGTTTTAGTAGTCATATTTAAAGAATTAGCAATAACGTTTTGGCTTCTAGGAATGTAGAAAATTCTAAAGTTGTAGAGTTTTTCGTTGTATTGCTTATGTCTCCATCAACTCCAAGGTTGGCCCCCTTTTGGCTCTCCAATCATGGCTATTAAGTCATTTCAAAACCTTTGGTAATAAAGAGTTTTGATATTGAGTTAATCATTACCGGTATGGGTTATTACACCACTGATGTTTGAGTAATGTAATGACATTTTGATGTCAAAATAGAGTTCTAAACAATACATAAGTGATAATAAGTATTCTAAAACATTTAATGATTTTTAGTAATAAGATCTCTCAACTATTTTTGAATTGAAAGAAAACCCTTCAATTAAGTATTCAATATTATAAACTCTCAACTTTAATTTCGTTAACGTATGTTACCCTCCGTCATGAAATTTTAGACAGAGAGTGACAGACGTTAACAAAACTAAGGTTGAAAGCTTCTACTAAAATTGAAAGTTTCTTTTGTCAAATTTTTAGTTGAGAGT
This sequence comes from Moricandia arvensis, assembly GCA_905132765.1. Lineage (NCBI taxonomy): Eukaryota > Viridiplantae > Streptophyta > Magnoliopsida > Brassicales > Brassicaceae > Moricandia > Moricandia arvensis. The sequence goes on along the minus strand of CAJHQP010006574.1, from coordinate 5,452 downwards.
TTATTTTACAATTCATTTTTAGTTGATGAATTTTATTACTAAAACCCCAATATTCAAGTAAAGATTTGTAATGATAACATTCAAATATTTTATTAGTAAAAATATTGGATATACGACTATGAAATAGTGTATTATAGACTCGACTCTTTTATAAATTAAATTTTTATTTTGGTATAAGGTATTTATATTAGTTATACACGATATGTATTATGCCTTAATTTGTAAAATATTGCATATGAAAACAAAAATCTATACCATATCGGAATATCCTAGTTTTTAAATAAATATATATTTGAATTTCAACATCATATTTTTTGTAAAAATTAAAAATTGTAAAATATGATAAAAATAAATATTAACATCACAAATAAATTTATTCAATTATGACATTCAATATTTTGCTGGTAGAAATATTGGTTCTATGAGTTTGAAGTGTTAGTAAATATTGGTTTTAGTATTTAATATTTTATGTTTATTGAAATGATAAATATAGTATTTTAAAAATTTGAAACCCTCAACCCTTTTAAGAATTAAAGTTTATTAGCTTATCAAGGTATTATTTTCTATTATATAATATATGCAAATATTGTACCTTAACTTATAAAATAGTTTTTTTTGCTAACTACTTGTAACAACATAAATATATATGTATATAAATTTAAAACTTTAAACATGAATACCATATATTTTGAAAATTGAATAGAGTATTTGAAATGTTAAAATAATTCTAGGAAACTAAGAGAAAAATAAAATATTGAAAACAAAAATTTAGGAAATCTCACAATAATTTAAAACTCAAAACTGTAACTATATTATTTCAGAAAAAAATATCAAATCTTGCGTCAGTACACAATCAAACCAACAAACTTGAAAAACGATGCTATCGGTATCCCCATCTTCTTATGTATGAGGAGAATACTCTAGTCCATCCCTCAATGTCTCAGTTATGTAATGCTCCTTATAAATTTCAAAAACCCTCTCGATTCGCGGCGAAAAGAAAAATATACCTCTAATAAACGCCAAAAATGACTAATCCATCATAAAATAGAAATCCGAGTGAGAGAGACGCAAACCAACACCGACGAAAATGTTGAAATTCATTGAGTTTCCATCCAAAAAATGAACATGGCGAAAGAAAAATAAAAAAGCATATGTTGTAATCGTCACTCAAAAGCTTTGCAGGCATTATACTTTTGACATAGGAACACAATCTAAACACAATTAATATTTACACGTTGATTTAAATTATATAAACAAACAATCAGATTCACATAAACATAAAAACAATAAAAGTATTTTTAATAAGGAAATAAATAATTTCTGAAATCACCCCCAAAATTTGAATACTCATCTTAGTAGTTTGGCTACCAATAACCATCTTAGTGAATTTACTATTACAATATGAACTTTAAAATTGTAAAAACTAGATTTTAATGATTATGTTGATGATGAAAATGTCTGTTGAAATTTTTGATGTGCATCTTAGGTCCAGAATTGCCTAAACCTAGTTATCTCCCTAACTTAAAATGGATGGCAGTGTCTCTCACAAACAAATTAAGAATCAACTTGTACTTAGATACAGAAGCCAGGTCACAAACCAAAGCATTGACCCGAAAGCAGTGGGTACCGTATTTAATTGAAATAAAATGAAAATGAAAATAAAGACCGGGAAACCTGCTAAACCGGTGAATCACTGCCAAAAAAGGACCAACAACAAAATAACGTTATACACATTACCGATATAACATATTATTAATAGTATAAATATTAATACGTCCTCTTAAAATATGTCTGAAATGTTCCCTCACACGTCTCCCTCCTCCTCCTATACATCTCTCTCTCTCTCTCTCTCTCTCTCTCTCTCTTCTCCGTTTAACAGTCTCTCGCCGACGGTAACATTTTTCCGGCGAAGAAACTTCTCTTTCTCATTCTTCGCCGTGTTTTCTTAAAAATTCGATATCCAATGTCGCTAGAACGTTAGAGCTTTCTAAAATCTCCTTCTCTCTCTTCGCCGTAGAAAGACTCCGATCATCTCTCTTATCATGTGATCGTGCTGACCAGTTGAAAAAAAAAACACAAGACTTTATACTGTTTCTTGTCGATCTTTTAAAACCTTTTTGATAACTTTTTTTTTCCGACAAAAGACACAAGATGTTGTTGGATCTTAACCTCGACGCTGACTCTCCCGAGTCGACTCAGTACGGTGACTCATACGCAGATCGGAAGATATCAGACGGCTCCGGGAACCGTTCAGAGACGTCGACGTCGTCTGTAATCAATGCCGACGCGGATGAAGATTCTTGCTCGACTCGTGCTTTTACTCTAAGTTTCGATATTTTAAAAGTCGGTGGCGACGGCGACGGCGGAGGAGGAGGAGGAGAAGCAAGCACCGCCGTGACTAAAGAGTTTTTCCCGGTGGCTGGAGACTGTGGACATCTACGAGAGGTCGGAGGGTCGAGTTCTAGAAGCTGGATAGATCTCTCTTTCGACGGTTCGAGCCAAGGAGAAACGAAAATGGTGGCTCCGGCGCCGGCGCCGGCGAAAAAGAGTCGGAGAGGACCAAGGTCAAGGAGTTCTCAGTACAGAGGAGTTACCTTCTACAGAAGAACTGGTCGATGGGAGTCACATATATGGTAAACACAATAAAACTAACTTTTTATTTTAGTTTCTGAAGTTGATTAAAAGTTTTAAAAATATTATTTGTAGTTTGTGAAAATTAATTAAAATCAAAAACTGTCTTCTTCTTTTTTGCAGGGATTGTGGGAAACAAGTCTATTTAGGTAAATTTAAAAGATTAATAATTTTAAGATTGTTGCTAGAAACTAGTTCTTGATTTTCATTTTTATTAACAACTATGTTCTTGATTTTTCACGTATAGGTGGTTTTGACACTGCTCATGCCGCAGCTAGGTAAAATTTTAAGATCATTCTTCAGCATTGTTTGCATGTTTTTGGATTATGATTCTGTTATGTAGATGAATGATCTTGTCTCTTATTATATATATGTAGAGCTTATGATCGAGCTGCTATAAAATTCAGAGGAGTTGATGCTGATATAAACTTCACTCTGGGAGATTACGAGGAAGATATGAAACAGGTTCAAAACTTGAGTAAGGAAGAGTTCGTGCATATACTCCGTCGTCAGAGCACGGGTTTCTCACGGGGAAGCTCCAAGTATAGAGGAGTTACATTACACAAGTGTGGGAGATGGGAAGCTAGGATGGGTCAGTTTCTTGGCAAAAAGTGAGCAAATCTTGATCTCACTTCAATCTTTTAGAAACATGTTTTAATAAGAGACTAGGAATGGTGTGTAAAGTAAACATAATGCTTAGCAAATGTTTGGAGATTTAAGATGGTTGAATTGCAGGTATATTTACCTTGGGCTGTTCGACAGCGAAGTAGAAGCTGCAAGGTCATATAAACTATGATCAATGAATCTTTACTTGCTTTGCCATAACAAATAAACATTTTAAGAAAAACTTTACTAAATCGTCTACAGTCCCCAAAATCTCAGGGCCGGCCTTGCCTCTTTCTGAACACACTTTATTGTTGAAAACAGGGCTTATGATAGGGCTGCGATAAGCTCTAATGGTAGGGAAGCTGTCACCAACTTCGAGCTGAGTTCATACCAGAATGATAATAACTCTGAGATGAATAACCAAGGTATGTTCTCTAATCTTGTGAATACTTTCTTCATCAGTGTATAAACATTGTTCTATTTTCTTTATTATGAAGGTGGTCATGACAAGCTTGATCTCAGCTTAGGAATCTCTCTTTCTCCTGGGAATGCATCAAAGCAAAACGGGAGGGTCTTTCATTACCCTTCTAATACTTATGAAACTCAGCGTGGAGTTAGTTTAACTGTAATTTCTCAACACCAATCTCTGAATCATTATTGAAAAATGGTTTAGAAGACCTTTCTTATTGTTTTACAACACTTTCAGATAGGTAATGAGTTCATGGGAAAGCCAGTGAATGCACCTCTTCCTTATGGTTCCTCGGACCACCGCCCTTACTGGAACGGTTATAACAATCCGGTCGAGGTAAGAACATATAATCTGAAGTGTAACAAAGACTAATCCTAAGTAAAAAGACCAGACCAGACAATGAGACATTGTTTGTTGTTTTGGTTTTTAGGGAAGGGCAAAAGAGAAGAGAAGTGAAGCTGAAGGAGGAGGAGGGATGATGAGTAACTGGGGATGGCAAGGACCAGGCCAATCCAGCGCCATGAGACCACAACCACCAGGCGCACAACAACCGTTGTACTCAGTTGCAGCAGCATCATCAGGATTCTCTAATTTTCGGCAACAACCTCCCAATGACAATGCCACTCTTGGTTACTTTTATCCACAACCTTAACTTACAGAGGAGGCTTAAAACAATGTGTTGTGTTTTGTGTATTTGGATTCTTTATAACATGGGATATGCTTTTCTTTATTGTCAATGTGAAAAATGCTCTTCCGTGTATCTTGTGGTAAGTAGAAGACTCTTGGAAATTGGAAGGCAGAAGTTTTGTAAATAATATAAAAAAGGAAGTATTATTATCGGTATATTTATACATCTAAACTATACTAATATTAGATGTTCCTAACCATACAAATTATAAAATTAACACTGTTATGTAGTTAACATTATAACTATATTTTTATTTTTTGTGGAATCCCAATATTATAATCGATTTGTTATAAATAGAAATCGAACCATAACTAATTTAACTACTTCCAAAATATTGGTTAAATTAAAACAGATCATTTGCATAGTAGACCTAGCTAAATTGGTTATGATTCGATTTTCTATTTATAATAAATTGGTTTTAATATTAGGATTACCATAAACAAATAAAATATAGTTATAATGTTAACTACATAACATACAGTGTTAACATATGTATACTTCTTATTCTCTTTAGATACTAAAAATTCATAGGACATTTACTAAAAATTCATAGGACATTTACTAAAAATTCATAGGACATCTACTAAAATTCATAGGACATCTACTAAAACTTCATAAATTCATAGGACATTTACTAAAAATTCATAGTGCAGGTCTATATAAATCTTTGTAAATGTCCAACGTTCTTTGAATAATCAGTATAATATTTAACAAAAAAAATCTATCCATGATGTTTATTATTGGTGTAACAGATTTTTTCAATAAAATAAACTGAGAATTAGGTTTTTGTCGTTATCTGATAATTTGATATACATAAAATATCAATAATTGAAAAGAACAACAGTAAAGAGAGAGATAGTGATAGGATGTGACAACTTTGGCTGCCTCTTCGGAACCCCAAAGGATTCGTGGGGGGGAAAACATTAGCTTTCCATTTGTATACATATATATTCGGATATGACCAGAATATATACTTATATTCTAAAATCACGTGTCAAATATAGTAACTTAACTACATACGATAGAGAGTTGTGCATATGGTAGTACCAAACCCATAT
>CAJHQP010006573.1:0-37356 GCA_905132765.1 Moricandia arvensis | reverse complement strand
TGACCTTAATGAATAAAGAAGACAAAGAAATGAAGAGGATGAGCTTACTTGGGAGAGAAGGCAGTCCGTACATATGTACGGAATGACTTGACACACAAGTCACTCTGAAGTGAAGTACAAGGCAAGTTAAGGTCTAGGAAGGAACCAGGAGTGAGGAGCAAGGTATCCCCACGTGTTATACTGTATGAATACATGGAAACCGTATGAATACAGTATAGGGACGTTGGGGAACTCTTGCCAGATTCAAATTCAAATTCAAACCAAAGCAAATACTGTTTCTTTCACTTATTTACCTTGTCCCCTTGTCTCCTTGTCTGCTGGACCTTCTTGGTCGAAAATAAGCTCTATATGTGTTGTAAAATTGATTCTGAATCAATTAAGGAGAAATAAACCTCCTCTTTACTTGTTTACTCTCTCTCTCTTCTCTCACGGATTTTCTCCATTCTCTCTCTTGTTCTTGCTGTTCTTGAGTGTTCTTCACCATATTCTTAATAAACTTTCATGGTATCAGAGCTTCTAAGCTCCTAAACCTATTTTTTCTTCCGCAAATCTACTCTACTTCTCATTCTCTTTCATTCTATCGGTTTATTTTTTCAAAATCTCTTGGATACATCCTATTAACCACTGGTCCATAATTGTTTGAAATGGAGCAAAACAAGGCAGTGGTGATTCCAGTCACTCTAAAAGGGGTGAACTACCTTCTCTGGTCAAGATTGATCAAGAATGCCCTTGGTGGAAGAGGTTTATGGTCCCATATCACTTCAGATAAGGCGCCAAAACAAACCATCCAAGGAGAAGATGGCAAGGAGATTGTGGTGGTAGATGAAAACAAATGGAGTCAGGAGGACTTTATGGTGCTGTCTATCATCCAGTGCTCACTTGATGGTCCCATAATGGAGGCCTACTCTTACTGTGAAACCGCAAAGGAGTTGTGGGATACCCTTCAGAAGGTCTATGGAAACATATCCAATCTCAGTAGGGTGTTTGAAGTGAAGAAAGCTATCAACTGCTTGAACCAGGAAGACATGGACTTTAACCAACATTTTGGTAAGTTCAGAGCTCTCTGGGCAGAGCTGGAGATGTTGAGGCCAAATACCACTGACCCTACCATTTTGAATGAGAGGCGTGAGCAAGACAAAGTGTTTGGTCTGCTCCTCACTCTTAATCCAGGCTACAATGATCTCATCAAACACTTGCTGAGGGCAGACAAGCTACCTACTCTTGAGGAGGTATGTGCCCAAATCCAGAAGGAACAAGGCTCAGTGGGTCTATTTGGTGGGAAAGGTGACTTGAACATGGCTCACAAGGCTGAAGCCTCAGCTAACAAAACCTTCTTCAAACCAGAGAACCGGCGAGTCACTTGTGAGCATTGCAAGAAGAGTGGTCACATGAAGAACCAGTGCTGGATTCTACACCCACATCTCAGGCCACCATCAAGATTTAACCAAACAAGGGCCAATGAAGCTGTTCAGCAAACTTCTCAGCCTATGCGCCCAAATGGTGAAGGAAGAGCTCTGGTCTCTACCACCTATGCAGTTGGAGCTACATCTCAACCTCCTTCTGATGATGCCTTCATCCGCAAGTCAGACATTGAGGCCCTTATCAAGGCACTCAATGCAAACTCTGGTAACATCAGTAGTAATGTCTTAAATAATTCATTGAGTGATAAACCACTGATTATTGATTCAGGAGCATCTCACCATATGATTAGGGACTCTAGTCTTATTAGCAACATTGAACCTGCCCTAGGAAGTGTAGTGATTGCTAATGGTGATAGAGTACCCATTAAAGGCATAGGGAACTTAAAATTATTTGATAAGGAATCTAAGGCATTTTATATGCCTACATTTGCCTCTAACTTGCTTTCAGTTAAAAAGGCTACTACTGATCTTAATTGCAAAATTGTTTTCAGTCCTAATGATGTTCTTTTTCAGGATATTGAAACAAGTAAGATGCTTGGGAAAGGTGTGAGCAAGAAAGGGTTGTACTTGCTTGAAAACACCAAACTTAGTTCTGATTTTTCTTGTGCTTTCAGTTCCATTCCTGTCTTAGCTTCTAATGTATTATGGCATGCTAGATTAGGCCATCCTCATTCTCGTGCTTTAAGCTTAATGTTGCCTAATCTTGCTTTTAAAACTGATAGCTGTGAAGCTTGTATCCTTGGCAAACATTGCAAGTCTGTTTTTACTAAATCAACCACTATCTATGATCACTGTTTTGATTTAGTTCATTCTGATGTGTGGACAGCTCCTTGTGTCTCTAGGGAAAACCACAAGTATTTCGTCACTTTTATAGATGAAAAATCGAAATACACTTGGCTGACCTTAATTCAATCAAAAGATAGGGTGTTAGAAGCTTTTATGAACTTTCAAAGCTATATAACTAATCACTTCAATGCCAAGATTAAAATTTTTAGGTCAGACAATGGTGGGGAGTACACAAGCCATGCATTCAAAAACAACCTAGTCAAACATGGGATCATTCATCAGACAAGCTGCCCATACACACCACAACAAAATGGAGTGGCTGAGAGGAAGAATCGACATCTTATGGAAGTTGCCAGAAGCATGATGTTCCACACAAACGTTCCAAAGAGGTTTTGGGGGGATGCTGTGGTGTCAGCATGCTATCTGATCAACAGAACACCCACAAGAGTTCTCCATGATGTCTCTCCTTATGAGGTATTGAACAAAACTAAACCATCCATTGATCACTTGCGTGTGTTTGGGTGTATGTGCTTTGTATTGATTCCAGGAGAACAGAGAAACAAACTTGAAGCAAAGAGTGTCAAAGCAATGTTTATTGGTTATTCAGCCAACCAGAAAGGATACAAGTGCTATGTACCAGAGACTAGGAGAGTTATGGTCTCAAGGGATGTGAAATTTGTGGAGTCTAGAGGGTACTATGATGAGAAGAGCTGGGATAACTTGAAGGATCTCTCACATGCGCCTTCAGACAGAGCAAACAACCTGAGGATCATCCTAGAAAGTCTTGGTATTAGTCCACCTCAAGTAGATGGATCTTCACCATCAAGTACCTAGCCAATGGTAAACCAGAAAGGAAGAAGACAAGGCTGGTTGCAAGGGGATTCACTCAAACTTATGGAGAAGATTACCTTGATACCTTTGCACCAGTAGCAAAACTTCACACCATCAGAATCATCCTTTCTCTTGCTACCAACTTGAAGTGGGACTTATGGCAAATGGATGTGAAGAATGCCTTTCTTCAAGGGGAACTAGAAGATGAAGTCTACATGAGACCCCCTCCTGGTCTGGAATACCTAGTCAAACCAGGCAATGTTTTGAGGCTCAAGAAGGCTATCTATGGGTTAAAGCAATCACCAAGAGCCTGGTATCATAAACTCAGTACCACCCTTAATGGAAAAGGGTTTAGACGATCAGAGGCAGATCATACTCTATTCACTCTCACCAGCCAACAAGGTATAGTAGTCATCCTTGTGTATGTTGATGATATCATCATCACAGGGAGTGACAAAGAAGGTATACAAACCACAAAAGCTTACTTAAAATCTGTATTTGAGATAAAGGATTTAGGTGAGCTAAAATACTTCCTTGGAATTGAAGTATGCCGCTCTAATGAGGGGCTCTTCTTGTCCCAAAGGAAGTACACACTTGACCTTTTGAATGGAGCAGGTATGCTTGGAGAGAAACCAGCTAAGACTCCTCTAGAAGATGGCTACAAGATTTTACGTGAGGGGGAGTATGAAGACACACCATTTGATGATCCAAAGCAATACAGAAGACTAGTGGGTAAGCTAATCTATTTAACAATTACTAGACCTGATATTTGTTTTGCTGTGAACCAGGTGAGCCAGCATATGCAAGTGCCAAAGGTTCATCACTGGAAAATGGTGGAAAGGATACTCAGATACCTTAGTGGAGCTCCTGGACAAGGAGTATGGATGGGCTGTAATGGCAACACAGAAGTGGTTGGCTATTGTGATGCTGATTGGGCAGGAGATAGGAATGATAGGAAGTCAACCACAGGCTATTGCACCTTCATAGGAGGCAATCTGGTCACATGGAAAAGCAAGAAACAAAAGGTGGTTTCATGTTCAAGTGCTGAAGCAGAGTATAGAGCCATGAGGAAGCTGACAAACGAGTTGGTGTGGATCAAAGGATTACTCAAAGATTTGGGAGTCGAGATCACTTCTCCAATCACAATGCATTGTGACAACCAAGCAGCCATTCACATAGCCTCAAACTCAGTGTTTCATGAGAGGACGAAACACATTGAGGTGGACTGCCATAAGGTGAGGCAAATGGTGATCGAAGAAGTCATATTGCCATGCTACACAAGGAGTGAAGATCAGTTGGCCGACATTTTCACTAAAGCCGCAAGTACCAAGGTGTGTGAGTCCATTTATCCTAAACTTGGACTCACTGACATTACCAAGGCATAATCCTCTTAGCCATGGAGCTTCTACTCTTTCCTTAGTATGTTTTTGTCCCAAAAACAGGGTTTTGCATATTAAGGTTTTAATGAGGGAAGTCTTCATGGTTTTCCAAGCTTGATCATTGCATTGGATCAAGCTTGAGGGGGAGTATTGACCTTAATGAATAAAGAAGACAAAGAAATGAAGAGGATGAGCTTACTTGGGAGAGAAGGCAGTCCGTACATATGTACGGAATGACTTGACACACAAGTCACTCTGAAGTGAAGTACAAGGCAAGTTAAGGTCTAGGAAGGAACCAGGAGTGAGGAGCAAGGTATCCCCACGTGTTATACTGTATGAATACATGGAAACCGTATGAATACAGTATAGGGACGTTGGGGAACTCTTGCCAGATTCAAATTCAAATTCAAACCAAAGCAAATACTGTTTCTTTCACTTATTTACCTTGTCCCCTTGTCTCCTTGTCTGCTGGACCTTCTTGGTCGAAAATAAGCTCTATATGTGTTGTAAAATTGATTCTGAATCAATTAAGGAGAAATAAACCTCCTCTTTACTTGTTTACTCTCTCTCTCTTCTCTCACGGATTTTCTCCATTCTCTCTCTTGTTCTTGCTGTTCTTGAGTGTTCTTCACCATATTCTTAATAAACTTTCATTAAGTATATAAAGAACTCATAGTATATTAATTACACCCAAAACAAAAAAGATATATCAATTTTGCGTAATGGTATGGTTGCTTCAACTAAGGAATCAGTGTAAAATTCGTCTCTTGTTCTAAAATATGTACCAATTTTAGTTCAAATTGAGTTAAAAAATTAAAAGGAAAAGACAAAGAAAAAGAAAGAGGTTAGGCATATGAATTACCTACTTGGTGTGGTTGTGTGAAACAAGATTACTCAATTGTTGAGGTGTTTAGTTATAAATAAAGTTGTTGGATAATTTCTTAAAATTAATTCTGCTGCTTTTAAAATGGAATCAATGTTCTAATTAATGATCTTGCTCAAGTACGTTTATGTGCTTATAGAGAAAATAACTTAGCATTCCACTCTGTTTTATTGCACACTAGGGGTTAGCCCGCCCTACGGGCGGGTGAGTTTACAATAAAACTATTTCTATTAAAAATATATTTTAATTTTATAGTATTTGAATTTTTTTTAAATCAAACATGATAGAGTATTTTTTTTCGTAAATCATATTGTAAATTTAATTTTTAGTTTGAATTTTTTTTTTCGTAATTTTGAAGTATTAGTATTAGTTTAATATTGTTGGGGATCTAGAAAGTTGAATTGTCACTTATGTGATACTTTATAATATATTTTTTTAATATCTCATATTTTTTTTAAAACGACAATTAGTCATAAGTCACATCATAATTTTTAGTGTGCCATATTATTATTTTTAAAAATGTAAAAGTGATTGTGGAGATACATAAGCAAAATCTAAAAAAAATCACTTCTTTGTAATTTCTCATGTTGTTTGGTTTGTTTGACATAGTCCAAAGTTACCGACTCACGTTTTTATAGCCGATTCACGTTTTTATAGCTTGAATTTGAAAAGATATAGTTTAATTTTATATATTATGAAAGCTGAAATAGAAAATCGAGACCATGAAAATACATATTGTGCATAAAGCCGAATTTTCTCATTTGCTTGTAATAAAAACATGTGTCATACCGATTTTCTAGGTTTGTACTGGTGACATGTTATTGTTGTTCTTATGCCCGATAATTTTTCAAGTAACAATCAATTCTAGTGACTCTAGTTTTATGGTTTGATTTTTTATGCGCTTCCAACAATTGGCCATCCAGATTTTTTTTAGTTTCTATCCCAAAGAATCTAACATTGCTTGACCAACTTCATGCTTTTCTTACAAAGCAAAGTACTCTTATATTCTATGTACGTAATGAAAACTGTTAGAGAAACATCGTTCTATGAGTTCATAAATGTCATAAAACAAGTGCTTAAAGAAAATGTCATAAAAGAACGGTTGAAGCTTCTAAGCTAATCTACATGGCAAAGACACGCGATAAAATGCTCAAAGAAACTGTTAAGGAAAAGCAAATATTCGTTGACACTAATTTTGAAAATGCTAAAAAGCTTGCTCAATGAGGAGATGCGTTGTACGTTAGAATCTTTGCGATCAAGAAACTGTTGAATAAGCTTGAAACTGAGAGATAATCTCTTCATGTGAAGTTTAAGGATACTGTGAGAAGTCTTTCGCATCTTCTTGTTGATGTTTCCAAGCCCTACGAATAGTATCATGGAGCTATACGGAAGGCGAAGGCGATTAAGCGGATGAGGAATTCGCGAGAGAGGCAACACAAAGTGCAAAGACCATATGAGTTAAGTTTCTTTGTTCTCTTTAGAAAACAATTGAGATTCTTGGTTGTCTTTTGAGCAAGTCTAAAGCTCTTGTTGGTTATTTTTTTGTACTTTGTTTTGATGATCTGTTCCAGACATTGTGTATTGGTTATGTCATGAGAGAGAGATTGGGAGATAGAGAGGAAAACAATGAATGTTTTTTCTTCAGATTTCTAATTAAATAAGATTTCAATAATTAGTAAGAATTTTGGGGATGTTCTTAATGTCACAATAAGCAAACCTCAATAGATTTGATTAGGCTTGGCTCTGAGTTCCAGAGGTTTTTGGTTATTGGTGAGAAATTTCACGGTCCTGCTAAAGTGAAGGATATGATTATTTAAGTGTTCAGGCTCGGCTAGAGAGATCGATTGGTAGAGAAGATGCCCAGTCTGTGAAAATGAATGTTAAGCATTTTTCATAGAGCCGACAGTTTCACTTAACCAAACCAGATTTAGCTTTCTATGGGATTGCTTCTCTAGGTGTTTCCTTGACTGTGATCTTCTAGTTCATGGTTCTTGGGACTCGCCAAACCGACAAATCAATCAGTTTGCATTGCTAGTTTCATGTGGTTGATCCAAGTTCCAACTGAATCTTGTAAGTTTACAAAACTCAAGGCTATATGATTAAATGATTTAGTATGCTTTTATCAGCAAACCGATTTTTATTTTTTACAAAAACCAATTTGTACTCCATTACACTCCTTTACAACTCTCAACTATCAATCATGAATGATTGAAACCAAATTTGAAACTGAAGAAAACCAAAACCAGATTCTTGCAAAAGAAATAAAAAGTGTGTGAATCAAATAACATATAATCAATTCTTGTTCTTTTATTTGATGATCTTTATCTACGAAAAGAATCTCTGTGCTTTCATCTATAACTTTGGCCTCCATTGTATTTGTTAAAGAGCGCAATACCTTCAAGATAAGCCATTTTTCCTTAGATTGTTCATCAGCATCTCCACGACCTCAGATATTGTTGGTCTCTTCTCGGACTCACTCTGAGCACACATAAGTCGTACCAAAATTACCCTTTCGAGCTCCTCGTCCACATACTTCCCATTTAACTTTTGATCCACAATTTTACCAGACTTCTTCTGGTAAACCAGAGGTATAACCCATTAGGTATACCTTGTTTTGTTGTTTGGTTCAGCTTTTCTACAGGTTTTTTACCAGTTACCTATTCCAGCAAAAGAACAACACTATTTAAAACACAACAATATGGAAAGAGAAAAAATAGCCAGTCAAATGGAAGATACTTTCCAATAAGTATATAAACCGCCTTGATCCTGAAGACTTACGCTATAGCTTGAGTAGACGTTACTGCGATTTTCATCCACCTGGTCCAATCAAAAAGCTGCTCAAATGAATGAAAAAGCAAAACGAAGCTCAAATTTGGCATGTACTATACAATGAGTTGTTCTTTTCCTTCCACGCTGTAACCTCTTGCATTCAATAGATTCTTGTGGCTACGGCCTAGAATGACGACTTCCACAGAAAAAAACATCACTTCTCTACTAATTCATACCTTCAATCTATGAAATAGCAACAACAACTAATTATTATAATTTATAAATAAGATCAAAGAGACCAAGCAATACAATGCTGTCACGGCAAGAAAGGCTTCACTACAAATCAAGGAATTTCTAGATATTGTAACCGGAGATCATTGAATATGAGGCAAGATCAGGAGGGTACCTTCATCAGTGAAGATCATGTCAACACCCATTAGCTCTCCCATTTCTTTTACGTTGTGCGCCTCCCAAAAAGAAAGGAGAAGTGTCACCACCGTCTGAGATGTACATCCAGTCTTCTAATCGGAAAGTTGGATTGGAGAGGTCACCATGTCACATGCTCCAGTATAAAGAATATGGTGAAGCAATGAGATTTGGAGGTCTTCATCTGTTATTTCTATTCTGAGAAATTAGGGATTTGCAAAGCTGTGAAGAGAAAAAAGTAATTAACATTAGTGTATTGGGAGAGATGGCTATAGAGAAATAATTGAGATTCTTAGTGAAAACTTTCAATGAGGATCCCACTATTGTTGCAGGCTTGCAGCTGTTTTTGTAAGAACAACATGGTAATGAATCTGGTGAAGCAGTGAGATTTGGAGATGCTTCCATCACTATTTATAGAATAGAAAATTTGGAATTTGCAAAGGAGGTGGGAGAGAAATAATGAAATTAGACGTTGTGGAAAAGTTTTACGGAAAGGTGAACAATGATAAAGAAAACCTTATGTATCGTTCTAGTTTCAGCGTGGAAAAGAGGAGAATATAAAGAAGATAAGGTAGAAGAAGAACGAAGATGTAATAGGCTGTTTGTTCACTATAATTAAATCTTATTTCGTAGGCCCATTTTAGATTTGTTTATTTGCTGCAAACCAATTATTTAATTTTGGTATATGAAATCTTAAAAGTTTATTTCGCAGGCCCATCATTGTCTCGCTTATTTGATGCTAATAAAGTTGTAAAACTTAAATAAAGAGAAGCCAGGTGTCTTTTTTTCCCTATGGAGAAAAAAAAATTTACTTTATTATATAAGATTTCATCTCTTTAGGGTTATTTCCGTCTATCTGCCCCAAAATTGTACCTCCAAAATGCTCATAGGCTTTGGTATTGTTTCCTTTCAATAAAGATGTACCGAACACATAACATCATTGTTTCATCAACTACTTATACTTTTATGGTTGGTTAGTATAAAAATGTTAAAATTATGTGATGCAAATGAATTATATAACTTAACACATACATATATCACATAAAAATTTAGTAACTGTATTTTTGAGGATCTAATTTAATGAACACAACCATTCAAATTGGAATTTAAATAAAATATAACTTTAAAAAAAAAAGAGTAAAATATAATCAATTACAGGTTCCAACTATTCAAGTACAGTTATGTTACATGTTAACTTTCTAATATAGTTGATGTTAAAAAAAAACTTTCTAATACAGTTTTGTAGGATGCAATTATATATATTGGGGGGGGGGGGATGTCACCACATTAGCCATAATGATGGAGGTAAATGCCCTTTCCCTAATTATATATATATGGTGGGCTTGTTCGTCCATAATACCAAATGCATAATGTAGAACTGGCCCGAAATGTAGAACCGAAAAGGAGAGGGATAGAGATAAGGAAAGTAGACTCTGTGAGTAGTTAAATAAGGAAACCGGCGATAAACGGTAGTTAACTATAATTGAACCCCAAAAATCGCATGTTCAGACTTCAGTAGTTAAATAAGGAAAGTAGACTCTGTGAGTCTATCACTGAATTATATAGAAAATGGTATGGAAATAAAAGCAGACGCTAAAACCACTTTGGAAACTTGGAGACCCCAATTTCTTATTTTGTGTGAAAATTCAGTTGCATTAAACACTAGTCACCTACTCAAGGTTTGATATATATATTTGCATTGTATGAGTCTTGGGTGGAACAGAGAAAAAAATTCGGATCAAAGTTTAGAGAGAGATGTGGAAAGTTCTATTTTTCTTAGTACTTATGGTGGCTGTTGTTTACTGGCTTAGCTATGTAGTGCAGTACGTATGGATGGCCATCCTGATGCGGCTGATCAAACTGGTGCTTCGTCTACTGCAAATGTGTGGTGTCTTTGTTGCGACGTGTTTGCTGATGGTGTTTCTTTATTTCGTGTTCAGATGAAAAAAAAAACGTAAAGAGAAGACAAGAAGATGGAAGATAATTAGTATAGATAAATGAATGATCTTTCTCATGTTTTTCATTTTTCTTCCCCTTAATGTTTCAGTGTGTTTAAAAATATGATGTAAGATCTATCTACGTAAAGGAATTAGGAAAAACTATAAAAGAAAATTGCTCTTTTGGTTATTTCTATAAAAAAAATAATCATTATAATTAATAATTGTCAAAAAAAATCATGGTAATTAATAATTATTCTAGGCGTTACACTTAATTTCAGTAAATAGTTAAATGTAGAGAAAAAACAGCTATAACATCCCAAATAAAACACAAAAAAAAAAAAAAAAAATCAATTGCAAAAAACCAATATATTTTGGGGTTCAATTATATTTAGAAACCGGCGATAAACGGCTAGCCCTTCTCCGTCCCCCGACATATACTCCTCTGAGTTTGCGTGTGTTATTCGGAACTCTGTGAAGAATGCATTTTCGTTTTTGTCCTTTTCTTATGATTCTTTGATGATCTGATTCTCTAGGAGTCCCTTTTTATTGTTTTTAAGGAAACTCCCGAATGTCAGGTACTAGTTACATGTGATTTGATCTCTAAATGCATATATTCTCTTTGATGGTTAATGGGGATTTGAAACCTGAAGAAGTGGTTTTTTTTTTTTAACAGGATGAATGAACAAGCAAAGTGTTCAAGGTTAGATCTGTTAGACAGCTTGCTGTAAAGGTGGTTCTCATGTTTCTGCAGTGGTGTGTCGGTCTTGGTAAGATGGTTACAGGTTAAGTTCAAAGGATTTTGGTCTAAATGCCCGTACAGAGATTTTGGAAAATTAGTTTGGGTATTTGGGTCAGTTGCGGGTAAGATTGGTTATGTTCCGGGTAAATCAGGTACAGAGAAACTATAACCATATAGGACCCGATAATATTTTGGCTTTGGATTCAGATTGATTGCAACAGGTTTTGGATAAGTTCAGTTACACAATTTTAAATCTGAAATATTATTTTTATTTAATTTTCAAAAATAAAATTAAAATGGTGTATATATATGTATATAATATGAAATTATTTACTATAATTTGAAGTACTCTAACTAAATTTTGACCGCACTTGGAAGTGCGAGTTTGTTTACGAAATTAAATATATATACTCTAAAATGTGTATTCATATGTAAATCGTTGTTATATAATATTGATTCAATTTGAATTAAAGATTTGAGAAAATATCTACACTATATGTGGAGTATCAAGTCATCCAAGCAATAAAAATTATGTATTTTATTAGAATCAAGCCAATTAAATTACGGAAATTTAAAATCTTGAGTATCATGTCAATCAACTTAAATATGTACATAGAGATAGGGATATTTGATATTTTAATATAGGTTAACTCATAATTAATTGATATTGCAAATCAAAACAATCTAATTTATGAAATTAATGTTTTCTAAAAAGTATATTAGAATTTTGATAGAAACTTTCAAATTTTTGATTTTACACAAGTTGATATAGATTGAAAATTGTTAATATGGATATCTATATATCTTTCAATCACATCACAAAATAAGTAATGATAATTTCAAAAGATCATCATTATAACCCTAAATTATCTAATCATTATCTAACTAAAAGCTATTATATGAACAAATTTATCAATTTTTTTGTAAAATCCGCATTAATAATAAAATAAATAACAATGTTTGAAAACTTTATTATTAATTCTCAAACGTCAGCTTCAACACCATAAATCCAACAATAAAATAAACACTTGAATATATCGATAATAGCATAAATCCATAAGTCGAGAAAAAAAGAAGAAGGAAAGAACGCCCCAAAGTATAAGCCTAAAATGATCACTCCTGATCGTCGGTCTCACTTGAAAAGGGAAAAGTAAAAGAGGTGAGTAATAGAGGAGTCACTCAGTGAAGTATGTGATACTAGACACACAAACCACTAACTAAGTAAATAGAACTCCCATTATGGAAGTTTAGCTCTAACATGAACAAACACAACGCGTAAAACATTACACAGACAAACAATGCGATGATAGCATATAGCTAGTCCATACATCCCACATTTCCTTATAATTATATACATACTCTGCGTCGCTAGTACAGTCTGTCTTTGTACACCCGCCCACCACATCTGCGTCGAATGCAAACGTCTCTGCACCATGGACCACACAAGCTGTGTCGATAGTCTAGACGTCTCTGAACCTCTGCCCACTATATCTGCGACGATAGCTCAAGCATCCCTAAACCCTCGCCCACCACATAGTCCCTACTTTATATATATATATATATATATATGTATATATCATCAATTAGCATCATAAAATCCAATCAAAGTTGAATCCTCTAGACACCTCGATCCGGTTTACAATGAATGAACTAACTACCAAACATAACTCAAACAGACTCAATTCAAATAGACGAATCATGTTTCAAAATCTAAGCTACTATAGAAAGATTTCTACACTAGTAAGGGATATATGGAATAGACTCTCTCACCTTAGCAATGTGGAAAAGTTTTATTTATGAACTTTTGTTGCTCAAATAGACGCCAAATCTGAAATCATGGCAAAACATCGAGTCAAAACACCCTTCGAACAACTAAAAACGGATAACTGATGATCTGGTTAAAAAGTCAACTCGCTGGTTAATGGTCAATTCTGACCCAAGCCGGTAAGCCCTTGATCAGATTGAAATCGAATTGGACCAACCAGTTTTCCTTAACAAGATTCGATTTCAATTGAACCATATTCAAATCAATTTCAAACTGGTTTAATCCTAACCAAAAATCAATTTCAATAACTAAATCGGTTTAGTCTAACCAAACAAAAATTAATTTAAACCACGAATTAACTAAACTAGTCGGCTTGACCAGTCAACAAGTTGACTCACTGAGTTTACTCAACCGAGTCGCTGAGTCAGCGAGTCAGTCGGTGAGTCACCGGTGACTGGTCGTCGGCGGTAGGTTACCGGAAAACCACCAGAGGAGGCGACACAACGGCGGCTTCCCGGTAGCGGATGGATGGTGGTCGGAGGCGGCGGCACCGATGAACGGTGGTTGGAGACGGTGGCACATGGGCTACACGCATGGCTTCTCCGACGGACTGCAACGGCACATGAATCGACTTCTGGCCGCACGTGGGGGTGCGTGACGGCGGTTCTCCGGTTGGTCTTCCTGCTCCGGACTCGTCTCCACATCACAAACACGATGGTGGCCTTGGATTCGCGAAACCCCACACGATTAGAGAGATATGATAGATTTATCAAACGGGAAAAACATAAACCAAGGCCACAATAGTTTTTAGTGGTTACCTTTGGCGGTTAACAGTGGTGGGAGGTTCGATCTCGATTTAGGCAAGGGTGGCTGCGGCTGGTCAATTTTGGTTCTCCTTGACAGCTTAGTTTCTGCAGAGTTTCTACGCAATAAAATTTTTGTAGAATAATAAAATGGAGAGATCACTATTTATAGGGGTTACCTAGGGTTTCATGGAATGGACTTGGCCTTAATGGGTCAAAACAATTGGGCCAGATAATGGGTCGTTACACTTTTATCCCTAACACCTAACCGGGTATATTAGACATTTTTATAGAAAATATTATATGTTTGCTTTTACAGAAGTTGATATATAGTGAAAATTGTCAAAATGGACATCTATGTGTCTTTCAATCATGTCACAAAATAAGTAATGATAATTTCAAAGAGATCATCATTACAAACCTAGATTACATTGATAAGTTTCTAAGATATGTTGTAAGATATGAAAGAATCAAATCTTCTAAAGATTTCTACTTCACCAAAGATTGACATCACCAATATAATTATATAATAACCCAAAATAATCTAATCATTATCTAACTAAAAACTAATATATGAACAAATCTATCAAATTTTTCTCTCTAACACCACAACACATAACACCTAATTTATCTCACAAAATAATCACTAAGCATATGGATACTAATAAATTAAATACACTAAATCAAAGCATTTTCTAAACAAAACATGAAAACGAATTATCATCATTCACAACAAAAAAGAGATACAAAAATAAATAAGTATATTAACATAAAATCGTCAATCATCTAAGAGTTTTCATATATACAATAGTACAATTGGTTATAACTTTCATAGTATATATACCTCTAAAACGCCCAGTCTTAGCAAATATTAGAAGGCATACCACAAAGCCAACAGCTTCTTGACAAGTTGTGTAAACATTCTCAGCATATGTTCTCCAAAGACAACAAGGTAATATTTTATCACTTTATTAAAGTAATGAAAGGATTTATAAAACACAAGAAATATAAGATGATGAAAACTTAGATTGATACACTATAATATATGTTATTACTTACGAAATATCTCTGAGTATAAGCTCCAACTTTTTTCCTTTCTTCTCCTCGGCTACAATGAATTGTCTCTAGATCACCAAAGTCTACAACTTGTCAACATCTGAAAACAATATGAGTGTTAAAAAATACATCAATCTTTGATGATAAAAATAATTATATAGCCATAATAGAAAACATACCAATCAAGATGTTCATATCAGGTTTCCCACTTAATAAGGTTTTGTAATCAACCAAATAAAGAAAATTGTCATCCAACTGGAGAGTTGACTAACTGATGTCAGTGTTATGAACAAAAGACATTGGATAGGCATGATTGGTTGTTCTATAAGCACGACCAGCATTAGTCAAAGAAAAATTGTCTATGTTTATCTACTCTCCAACTTTAACCTTCGAAGCCAGTTCACCCATGTAAGCTTTTTTACATGAGTCATGTATTTTTGTACGCTATAATAACATTTAGGTTAAATAATATATGTTAGTGTATTTCTTACAGAATAAAAAACATAGATATAGCACACTTACATATGCATCAGATAGGATTACTTCCAATGAATGACCAGGAATTTTTTTCCATTGTCTCCATGAGTGTAGGGCTTTTACTTGTACACGCCAAATAGTCTTGTATGGTTTGACGTCTTTCAAGAAAGATAGCTGTATATTGTTAACCATGTTTAGTGAATCGTTTGTTTGCTGGTCGATTTTTTCTGTGTTTTGTTTCGATAGCATTGAGGCAAAAGGCTGTAGAGATGCTATTATTTATAATAACAGTTGTGTGGAGTGTATGTAGGTAAACAATGTTAGGATAGAAGATTTGGTAATCAATGTAGGTTACCGTAAATGTAAGTTACCATAAATATATGTAGAGAATATACTTAGATTTGTTTTGATTTGATTGTAAATAGAAAAAAAGAAAAATGAAATATTTGTGTGAAAATAAATATAATTGTAGACCAAGTAAATTAATTATTTTATGTTTTTCGTTTCAAAATCGTATCTCTATAATCTTTACTATTATATAAAAATTCTAAGAGTATATATACTTGGCATACTCATTAGTTAAAGATTTTATGTTTCCGGATTTTGATAATAGAATCTCTAATTAATTTTAACAAAAATTATAAGAATAAATCTATTTGGTTTAAATTCAATTAAAAAATTTGGTTAATGTTGTCTATTACAATTTAGTAATATAACTTCTGAGTTCAAAATTTGAAAAATTTGTTAATATTATATAATTAGCATTCATTAAGAACCAGACTTATCATTTGAGTAATATGTAATTCAATGATTATAAAATTGTGGTTTGATGTGATGTATATCATGTTATATTTTTATATATTAAGTTATATAGGTGATGTTCTAATTAAGAAATGAAAGAGACATGTTTAAAAGTTCATGGTATAAGAATAAAATTCTTTTGGTTCGTGGGTTAGTCGTCAAAATTAATTTATATAGTTTGCGTTAAATATTGTCTAACGTGTAATGTTAAATTAATTTGTATAGTTAGCGCTAAATATCGTTAATTAGTGGATGAAATTTATATGTATAGTTCAAAAAATTTTAGTCAGTGGATTGGTGGTCCAAAATAAAAAAAGACTAATTTTAGAATAAATATTGTGTAATGTTATTGACTAATATTATGTTACTATATATAAGGAAATCCAGAAAAGCAAAATCTAACGAAATGGTTCAAAACAACTTTATATAATTAGACTTTTAAGAAAATATTTTTCTTTTAATAGTATTGATGGTATTGCATGTGTTACTTCATGTACCTATTAAACGAGTACCCAATCACTTTTGGGTAAACCAATACCAATGGATAATCATAGTAATACTCGTCAGATAGTTTTTTTTGTTCAGTTTAAACTTTATTTCCATTTACACTATCAATTTTAGGTTGTAAGTATTGGTTTGGTTTAACTAGTAGGTTTTATTAAAATTAAGTTACTATCTGGTCAAAAAAAAAAAAATTTGTGGTAAAAAGAAATTTATCAAATCTCAATTAATTCTGTCAAAATTAAATAAACCTATTTTTAATCTGTCAAATTTTTGGAATTTTTTTGGCTAAACAAAAATAAGTGTTGTGCCGAAATAAGCTGGCATGGAAAAATGTTTGTTTGAGAATAAAACAAATGATAAAACAGAGTTAATTTAACATTTTAATTATTTATAATTTGACAAACTAAAGAACGTTACAATTTTTAATTATTAATTATTAATCATTTGTTAATTTAACATTAAAATTAATATTATAATTATTATTAATTGTAAACTAAAGAACATTGCAATTTTAACGCTACATTGCTATTATATGACAATTTTATAATATTAGGTATTTTCCCGGCTACGTCCGGAATAGTCTTATATATTTAGCTAAATTAAAACATTTTACACTTATATATGAATATTCATTGCATATATATATATATATATATATATATATTACAATCAGTTTTAAACTATTTAATTGGTTGAGACATTAAAATTTGTTTATATGTATTCATTGTCCTTGTCTAACAAATTTAAAATAATTTAAACTCACAATTTGTTATTTTCTTGTTACTGGAAATCATATATAGAATGATAAGTAAGATGAGTACAATCTACAACTGATTGTAAAATTGTTAAATTTATTTAAATTTACAACTAATTTAAAATTTGTTTGACTTTAGAATCCTTGAGTTCTAATACCAAATTGAACAGTTTAATAATAGAAATGAAATTGAATCAAAGATTGATCTAAACATAAAAATAATATCATTGTCAAAGCCAAACCAAACCAAACCAAAGAACAAACTTTTAAAACAAACCATTACCAAAACTTGATATTTAAATCATATAAACCAACAATGACTCCAAATTAAGAATATTGGCCTCCTCTCAAAGACCTTAGTCTCTCTCTTTTTTCTTTCTTTTTGTTGGTTTGCAGTTTTAATTATTTTTTTCATAATAACTCTAGTGACTGGATTAATATGTGATTTTGGAGCTGAATGGGAATGGGATTAATAGATCTGAGGACTTTGCAGGCCAAAAAAAAAATACTTTGACATACCCTTGCACATGCTATTAAGTTGTTTCAAACAGTCGGCTACGGACCTAGTTGCTTGCAGCCTCAATACAAAGAACACCGTTTTTAATTTTAAATTACTAATATAATAATAATTAAAGTAGTTTCCAAAAAAATATTTGAAATATGTATTATCTTTTTCTAACTTATTTGTTTGATCTTTTCTATTATCTTTTATCTACATATTTATTTGTATTTATAAAATTTTATGAAAGAATTTCATATCATACACTACTGGAAATATTTTAATTTTATATTTTCATTATTTGAATAATATAAACAACTAAATATATATTCATATATAAGAATATGTAAGCTTAACTAATATTTACTTATTGCGATTTAAGTATTCCTAATCTAGAATATTAGATTTGATATTCTCTTAACTTAATTAACAATAATGTGTAGTGGTGAAGTTTATATGATTGTTTAATATAGTGGAATATATAAAATTTTACATTTAGTTAGCGGATATTTTTAATATTAGTCTATAGTAAGAATGTAATATTTTTTGAAGTTTTATATGAAGAATGGTAAAAATTTGTAAGAAGTTGTTACAAAATTAGTAGTTGCTTTTATATTTTCTAATTACCTTTCAAAAGTATTAGTAGATATTTTTCATAATATATTCATTTGTAATCTTGATGTTACTTTTATCTCTAAATGTAAGAATTTTTTTTTTCAAAATTTTCATTATTAATCTTTTATTTGTTCATTAGTATTTTTAGATAGTATGTTTTCTTGGTAAATGGTGATGAATAATATTGATTATTTTTAAAATTCTTATTATTTGTTAGAATTTAATTCATATTTTATTGTTGGTAGTCGTCGATTTTTTTTTTAATTCCAACGATATGATTTGGCAAATCATTCCTAATTTTTATTGACTTACTAATGGTGTGTCCGCGCTATGCGCGAATTGTCGTATATTTGTGCTATAAACATTTGAAATTTGTTTTGAAGATTTTGGTGTTTTAAATATAAGTTTGTTTATGCATATGAAATTATTGTGTGCGCCATATGTGTTCTGCATTTTTGTTGTTATTTTTTTTGTTTTTTCGACGTAATTTTGTGAATTATAGACTTGTTGTATGTATCAATGTTGAATTTAATGCTTTCTAAATTTTTTACGTGCTCTAGCTGAGGTTTGAAATTTGGTTCTACCCAAATTCATGTAATTTTTGGTTTTATTGTAGCTGCTTTTTTTTATTTGGTGTAGTATGGTATTGTCTTGTTTAATTTTATTTTTGGTTAGATAATAGAAGCTGTTACCAAGGTACGAATGAGTAAAATGATCATATAAAGATGATAGATATAACATGAAAAATAAAAAGGAACTTAAATCATAAGGTAAAGCTGATGTTAAGAAATAAAACTATGATAATGCATGTTTTGGTGTATTATAGTCAATCATAAATGAAAAGAATAATTTGCTTCATCTGCTTGAAATAGTAACAGTCTTTGCATATTTCGCAAGTTGCCGGTGGCTCCAAGGTGGTCATATTGGTTAAATACCGTGTCTTCATAGGAATATTGATTCTACTGGATGAGTTCTTTATCATTTCTCAACTTTGGTCACACTTTGTAAATGTGTTGCATTTATGTTAAATGTGTGGCATAATGTTTATTTTTTGTTTAAAAACTAATTTGAAGTTAGCGCTTAAAATATAATATAAGGTAACCTTATTTGCAGTAGTTTTTCAGTGGTGTAGTGATCTTATAGTTATTATTGGTTGTTTGAAAATGTTGTCATTTGCTTAGAATGAAGAAGTTGTTTTTTGAACAGCCACAAACACCTTTGAGAGTCGCATATTTATTTACTTTAGGAACTCTAATAAAAAATGCAGTGTATATCTTTTGTTTAAACAAATAATTTAAATATTATTTGAAAATGTAAACGGAATTGGTGGTAAATGGACATGGCCATATTTGGATAGAGCTAACTGAAGCAATGGTCTAGAATCCCCATTTTTCATTTTTTTGGCCCCCAAATTTTTTAGCTATTATACTAATGTTAATTATAAATATGATATACATAGTTAAAAATATAATTATTAAGAAAGGTACAAAAAAATAATTATATTATGCTTTAATTTTTAATTTATTAGATAATAATTTGTTTGTATGATGTAACATGATTACAAAAAGAAATTTGTTTGTATGTACATAAAAAATATATATCTTTTTCAGTTGGGATCTCAAATGTACAAAACCGTAGATAGACGATAAAATTAAAGAACTTGTTGAGCGGGATTCATATAAACTTATCTAGCTTATTATATTAAACTAAATCCTAGAACGTGTGTATATTCACTAGTTAAGTTATTTTGATAGGCCATGTCAAAAGTTATAGAGGAAGAAATTGGGTGTTGAGAGAAGATGAGATTTTGTTTTACCAAGGTAGCATATTTGAACTATTAGATTTAGCTACTGATATAAAAACTTTTATGTGACAATATTGATTATATTTTCTATGTTTGAATTTTGGGGGAAATTGTTAAAAATGATTCAAAACTTAATTTCAAATGCAAATGTGTACTGCAAATTCAATCAAATGCAAAAGTAACTTAAAAGACTATTGAAAATACAACAAACTTCTTATGAGCAAACAAAAAACTGTATTCAATCTTACCATTATAACCTTTTCGCGTGAGAAGACTTCTAGAAAAAATTTCTGTGAGAAGACTTGTGAGAAGACTTTTCTTCGTACACTTAATCTTAAAAATATTTTTTTTTATAAAAATAGTTGTATGAGTAAAAATTTGAAAACATGTAACTATAAACATTAATAAATGATGTAAATTAAAATTAATAATACTAAAATTGAATTATTTCTAATAGAGATGAGTGAATGTAGATTAAGTCATGATAGTCTTTGGTTTAGGTTATGGTAACATATGTTGTAGTATTGTTTGTACTTTTAGGGTTAGATTTTTGAATCTTATTTTTTTTAAAAAAATTTGACCTATATGTGTTTACTTTTGTATGTATTAATCAAATTATAAGTTGATTTTAAGTTCAATGAAGTTTTTTTGTTACTTATTAGTTATTTGATTATAGGGTTTTGTAAGACTTTCAGAAGACTTCATAATACACTATAAACATTAATAAATGATGTAAATTTAAAAAAATAATACAAAAATTGAATTATTTCCAATAGAGATGAGTGAATGTAGATTAAGTCATGATAGTCTTTGGTTTAGGTTATGGTAACATATGTTGTAGTACTGTTTGTATTTTTAGGGTTAGATTTTTGAATCTTAATTTTTTTTTAAATTTTTTTGACCTATATGTGTTTACTTTTGTATGTATTAATCACATTATAAGTTGATTTTAAGTTCACTGAAGTTTTTTTGTTACTTAGTTAGTTATTTTATTTTAGGGTTTTGGAAGACTTTCAAGACTTCATAATGCACTATAAGACTTCCTCGAAGACTTCCCGCTTAAATTTTAGTAGAATTTAAGTTTTCCGCCTAATGCGAATTCTTCCGGAAGTCTTCCACAAGCCTTCCAGAAGTCTTCTCATGTATTAGATTTAAAAATAATTTATACAAAATTATAAAAATATATTTTTAGGGAAAATATCTAAATAATGTAAGTATAAACATTTCTTAATGATGTAAATTTAGTTTTACTAAAATTGAATAATTTCCAACATAGATAAGTGAATGTAGATTGAGACATGATAATCTTTGGTTTAGGTTTGATGACATATGTTATAGTATTTTTTTGTATTTCTAGGGTTAGATTTTGGAATCTTATTTTTTTTAAATAAATAAATTTGATCTATATGTGTTTACTTTTGGGTATATTAATCACTTTATAAGGTTATTTTAAGTTTAATGAAGTTTTATTTTGCTATTTACTTAGTTATTTGATTATAGAGTTTTGAAAAATCTTCAGAAGTCTTCTAACAAATGATGTATTAGAAGACTTCTGTGTAAGTCTTCTATGCAAATACTAAATCTAGGGTCTAGGAGATTTTTTGGGAAATCTTCTCTTAGAAGATTTTTCGGGAAGTCTTCTATATCGAAAATATTTAACCTAATTGGGATTTTGTCTCCATATATAAGGAAAATTTACACATTCTCTTTGTTTCTCTCAAATAGCTGTAACAAAAATGTAATGTTTCTCACTCTAAAACTCTCCAACCTCTCTCTAATCTCTTTAAACTTGAAAACACCTAACTTTATATTCATTTCTCATTTTTCTCTTATGTATTCTCACTAATTTATCTTGTTTTAAAGATTTTTCATTACTTGGTTCTCATCTTTCACTCCTTTAAAGGTAGATCTATAAATTTTGAATATGTATTTTTAGTTTGTTTTATATGTTAGATTCTAAAAAGTTGTGTATTCAACTTAATGTAACAAGGCTAAATGTATGAACTTTTTGATTCCTCTTTTGTGTTTGTGATAGTGTTCAATGGTTAAAGGTTTGACCTTTTCTTTTTGGTATGAAGGAGAAGAAGATAAAACAACATTTTATGTAGGTGAAACCTCTAGAGGCATTAACAAGTTTAAATGTTTGATCCTTTTGATTCCTCTTTTGTTTTTTATGGTGTTCTTTGGTTAAGAATCTGATCTTTTCTTTTTGGTATGAAGGAGAAAAAGAGAATACTTAGAAAAACTTCGGAAGACTTCTGGTAGATTTCGGAAGGAGAAAAAAAGAATACTTAGAAAAACTTCGGAAGACTTCTGGTAGATTTCGGAAGACTCCTGGAAGACTTGGAAGATTTCGAAAAACTCTTGGAAGACTTCAAAAGATTTTCTAGAAGAATTTTTAGAAGACTTCTTGGGAAGTCTTCTAATGCATTTTATGTTGGAAGACTTCCCATGAAGTGTTCTAATGCATGTTATGCTAGAAGACTTATTTGGGTCTTCCTTGGAAGTTTTCTGAACCAAAAATATTTCACTTAAGTAGAGTCCAAACTTATCTATGTCAAAAAGTGACCTCAAGCTCCATTTGTAATTATTTTGTTTATGGTATGTCTACTTATTATTATGTGTACTCTTTTAATTATGAATTATTTTATAAATTTGAAAAGATGCTAATCAAAATAATTAGTAAATATGTTGATGTCTACAACATTATTTTTCAAAAGTGCTTGACATTATTGAAACTACATAACAAAAAAATATTTTAACCATACTACCCAAAACAACTAAATTTTTAGTCAAATCTACTACAAGCTATGAGAAAAGAATTCCCAAGTAAACTTAGTCAAATTCACCAAAGATCAAACAATACATAAGTCTCACTAAAACAAGTTAATTCTTCTCTCAGAAGACTTCTGGAAAAGTCTTCTTGAAAGTGAGAAATTTAAGTGGGAAATACAAATTTAAGCGGGAAACTTAAATTTTAAGTGAAAATTGCAATTAAATTTCATAAAAATTAATAAGTATATCATAAAATATAAGAAGACACATTAAACCACATGTTTTGATATTGTTGAAGTTACTTGAAATTTTTGAAATTTAGAAATTATATATTGAAGTTACTTAACAAATTTTACAAAAACGAACGTAGAAGACTTCCCCGTAAGTCTTCTCACATAAAACTTTCTTGTAAGTCTTCTCACGGAAGACTTCTTAAGGAGTCTTCTCAATTTAGCTAGAAACGTTAATAAACATGAATATTTTTAACCTCATAATTATCACAAATTAAGTTATAAAGTTCACTCAGGAGTCCCAATATTGACTAATACACATGAATTAAAAAGAAAAAAAATCATTTTATGTTGTGAGAAAATTGAAGTTTAATAAAGATTAATGTAGAAGACTTCTTAGGAAGTCTTCTCACATAAGACTTCTTAGGAAGTCTTCCGTTTAGGTCATTTTTGCAATTGCAAATTTATGAAGGAAGACTTCTTAAGAAGTCTACTCTACAGAAGACACTTGAGAAGTCTTCTTTCGTAAATATTGGCTTACTTTTGAATTTGATTTTTTTTTAAACCTCAGAGAAGACTTCTAGAGAAGTCTTCTACGATAAAAAATTTAGTTTGTAATTGACCAAAGTTTGTAAAAATTTTGACTTTTTATAGAAGAATTCTTTAGAAGTCTTCTTACGATCACATGAAATCTTCTCATTGTCGCAAGAAGTCTTTTTAGGTTACTTTTGCAATTGACTATATTTGACTTTTCCAAAGAAGACCTCTAGGAAGTCTTCTCTCGGAACCAAAGTTTTGACCAAAACCAGGATAAAATTTGAGAAAACTTCTCAAGATGTCTTCGTAAATATTTTTTTAGTATTAATTGTCAATTGCAAAAGTAACTCACGCAGACTTCTTGTGACAGTGAGAAGACTTCATTAAACAGTAAATAAGACTTCCCTAGAACCCAAGATAAGAGTTGCATTTACATAATTCCATAAACCTTTATGATGTCTGACTGTCACAACCCGTCCTGGGGAAGCCAGCTGGCGCTGCAGCGTATTGACCCTAACCCCTTCCCTGTGATAAATCTGCCCTCTGAGGCTTCAGCTCACAGATAGGTTATTGGTGTGCTTGGGACTATTCGAACTCAAGACCTCACCCTTTAACAACCTCCTCACAGGACAAGCTGTCACCAATTGATCTTCAACTCAATTGGTGACAGCTTGTCCTGTGAGAATATTGTTAAAGGGTGAGGTCTTGGGTTCGAGTAGCACCAAGCACACTAATAATCTATCTGTGAGCCGAGGCCCCAGAGGGCAGATTGTATCACAGTAGAGGGGTTAGGGTCGATGCGCTGCAGCTGGGTCCTAAATTTTATTGTAACAACCCGTCCTGTGGAACCCAGCTGGCGCTGCAGCGCATCGACCCTAACCCCTCCTCTGTGATCCAATCTGCCTGAATTCACCCATATGCCTTGGCTCACAGATATGTTATTGGTACGCTTGGCGCTACTCGAACCTGAGACCTCAGCCTTTAATAACCTTCTCGCATGACAAGGTATCACCAATTGACAGATTAATTGGTGACAATTTGTCATGTGTGAAGGTTGTTAAAGGGTGGGGTCTTGAGTTCGGGTAACACCAAGGGCACCAATAAACTACTGGTGGATGTGGAGGCGTTCCTCCAACGGTGAGGGGTTATGTTCAGTATCCTGCAGGGCTGTGAGCTTGGTTCCACGGGACGGGTTGTCATAAAAAAGTTGACTTTTATTGTAACAATCCGTCCCATGGAACCCAGCTGGTGCTGCAGTGTATCGACCCTAACCCCTCCCATGTGATACAACCTGCCCGAATTCACCCATAGGCCTCGGCTCATAGTTAGGTTATTGGTAGGCTTAGCGCTACTTGAACCCAAGACCTCACCCTTTAACAACACCCCAACAAAGAAGCTGTCACCAATTAATATTAGACTAAACAGACAAAGTAATATTCAGATCTGATTCTCTCAAACCTGATAACCATGTAAATTGTGCCAGCCGTCTTCTCCGCCGCGATCGTTACTTTAGCGGTCGAGATTTTCCATGTCTGCGCCATCAATCTAGACGTCCGTGTGAATATGCTTGACTGAACTGTTGCAGGCAACCTGATTCCCGAGGTGCTATCAGACGCACGCCTTCTCCATTTTCAAAGCTCTTCGCAGCGTCTAAGTCAATCACTTAAGAAATGAATCAAACGAAAGCGCAACTCGGTTTCGTGGAAGCGTAGTGAGATATCTTTGAAGAACATAACTTCTTGGTCATTAGCGGAGGAGACATGGGAATTTCCGTTTGGTTTCATCGCCATAGCTTGAGCTTAATCACTACAGTATATAAAAAAACAGTATATAAAAAATGAGAAAGAGTGGAATGAAATCATTAAAAAGAGATTAAATCCAACAATTGATTGCAGAGGAGTAAGGATAATGACGTAACAAAGGTGGGAAGAAGAAGAAACTCAGAAGACACAATAGAGGTTGGAAGAGGAAAAAACTCAAGCGTTTGGAAGATAGCTTTACGGGTTAGGGTTTTCTAAAATACATAATGAGCCGAAGGTATACAAAAAATATTAATTGGTGACAGCTTCTCGGTTGGAGTGTTGTTAAAGGGTGAGGTCTTACAATGAACCGAGGCATATGGGTGAATTCGGGCAAGTTGTATCACATGAGAGGGGTTAGAGTCGATACGGTGCAGCGCCAGCTGGGTTCTACGGAACGGGTTGTTA
The DNA here is from genome assembly GCA_905132765.1 of Moricandia arvensis. Lineage (NCBI taxonomy): Eukaryota > Viridiplantae > Streptophyta > Magnoliopsida > Brassicales > Brassicaceae > Moricandia > Moricandia arvensis. Next base: position 11,355 of record CAJHQP010006573.1, on the reverse strand, counting down.
CAAATACATTCAATAAAAAATAGGTTGCATGAACATATGAGAGGGAGAAAATGATGGTAAAAGGTCTGTATATATAGTTCACTGATTAGCAAAATTAATCAAACATTGCTAACTTCCATAACATTTTTCCAACAAAACCAGATCAATGAATTATACTCAGGAGACTAATCAAGAGAACTCCTAGACAGCAGTTTAGAATCGTGGAACCATGTTCCACCACTTGCACACCTTTTCCATGATCATATAGGAAACCACTACGATTTTTTCAAACAACGCAATGGAAAATGGTTCAAGAGCGTGTTTGTATCAAAAAACTAACTTCATTTACGTATTCTTCACAGATAAGGTCATGCCTAGTCCACCCTCCATCAAGCTTTAGTTTCTCAAACATAGTCTAGAATAAAAGATTATGAAACAATGTGCAAAAAGTAAACACTCTACAACAATGAACTTATAGTAATAGGTAGAGAACAATGATGCCAATGGCAAACCTGTGTAGCTAGACCAGCATGGTCTATCCAGAGCACCCACAAATACGCATTATACCCAGACATTCTCTTCCACCGAATAATCATATCACGCACCCGTAAATGTCAAGCAAGTGATGATCAAGTGCCTGGTCAGAGTAATAGCAAAATAAAGATGTGTTAATGAAACCTCAATCGCAGTCGTTAGGGCATGGCCAATATGCAAGATTCCAGTCATATTTGGAAGAGGAAGAACCTAAGTAATCAATTACATGATTAAAGAAACCTTTAAGAAGATCCAGACTTTCGTTAATGATCTCAAAAGGTCAAGATTCTCTCCAGAATGAGCATCAGCATGAATAAGATCTTACCATAACAAAAGCAAAGAATAACGCAGAAACTATTGTTAGCCATCTGTGATGAGAGCCCTTTTCGCTCACCAAGAGGAGTTTCAGGGTCAACAAATCCTTAACGGAATATTTGACCTGTTTTGCCTACATCATGATACATTTTTCTTTCAAAAACTAAAGCAAGTGGCTTTGACTCGAAATAACTAATTAGAGTTCCTCATAGATTGATTACCTTCAGTTATGTCAGCTTAGTTTGCTCCAAAGCATAGCTTTTTCAACTCATTCTCTATTGAAGGTGATACTGAAATGGATAAGATACTTATTGACGTTCCACACTATATAATGAAATCAATGAAACTGAACAAATCAAAAGACCATCTGAAAAGATACCAAATAAGAAAAAAAAATGAATAAAAATACCACATGAAACTAAAAGACAAAATATTAAAGAGAGCTGGAGTTAAATTGTCCCACATTGGAAAGAGAAAGAAATAACTAATGGTTTATAAGTGTAAAGGCACCCTCATTTCACAAGCTGGCTTTTGAGAATGAGTTCTACCTTTGGGTTTTTGAAGTGTTAGTGAGGCCTAACTCTAATAATAGGAACAAATTAAATATTTAAACTCTAACAGTGCGTTGAGCAAGTCGTACACGAACCCAATGGCAAGGAAGGGGAGACCCGAGAAGGAGGGACCTAGGAAGGAACTAGTCTCGCTAGAGTGGGCAACCAACTCGGAGAAGGAGCGACATGCTTGGCCAGAGTGGGCAACCAACTCGGAGAAGGAGCGACATGCTTGGCCAGAGTGGGCAACCTAGTTCGGAAAGGAGTGACATGAACGTGTTAGAGTAGGCTAACCATGGTGGTAAGGAGTGACTAACTAAACATTGTAGGCCTAACTGAATAACGGGAAGAAGCAACCTGAACGTGTGTAGTAGGCTAATCAAGTTGGGAAGGTGTGACCTAGTTTCGATGAAGCAAAGGGCGCTGTCTAGAGTAGGCAATCAGAGTAGGCCGATTGGTTAAGCATAAGTTTTATTCTCTTATATATTTTGTTTTAAATGAGCATCAGCATGAATAAGATCTTACCATAACAAAAGCAAAGAATAACGCAGAAACTATTGTTTAGCCATCTGTGATGAGAGCCTTTTTCGCTCACCAAGAGGAGTTTCAGAGTCAACAAATCCTTAGAGGAATATTTGACCTTTTTTGCCTACATCATGATACATTTTTCTTTCAAAAACTAAACCAAGTGGCTTTGCTCAAAATAACTAATTAGAGTTCCTCATAGATTGATTACCTTCAGTTATGCCAGCTTAGTTTGCTCCAAAGCATAGCTTTTTCAACTCATTCTCTATTGAAGGTGATACTTAAATGGATAAGATACTAATTGACGTTCCACACTATATAATGAAATCGATGAAACTGAACAAATCAAAAGACCATCTGATAAAATACCAAATAAGAAAAAATGAATAAAAATGCCACATGAAACTAAAAGACAAAATATTAAAGAGAGTTGGAGTTAAACTGTCCCACATTGGAAAGAGAAAGAAATAACTAATGGTTTATAAGTGTAAAGGCACCCTCATTTCACAAGCAGGCTTTTGAGAATGAGTTCTACCTTTGGGATTTTGAAGTGTTAGTGAGGCCTAACTCTAATAATGGGAACAAATTAAATATTTAAACGCTAACAATTGGTACGGTGAGCAAGTCGTACACGAACCCAATGGCACGAAAGGGGAGACCTGAGAAGGAGCGACCTAGGAGGGAGATAGTCTCGCTAGAGTGGGCAACCAACTCGGAGAAGGAGCGACATGCTCGGCCAGAGTGGGCAACCTAGTTCGGAAAGGAGTGACATGAACGGGTTAGAGTAGGCTAACCATGGTGGGAAGGAGTGACTAACTAAACATTGTAGGCCTAACTGAATAACGGGAAGAAGCGACCTGAACGTGTGTAGTAGGCTAATTAAGTTGGGAAGGTGTGACCTAGGTTCGAAGAAGCAAAGGGCGCTGCCTAGAGTAGGCAATCGCCTTTTTGATGAAGCAAAGGGCGCTGACTGGTTAAGCATAAGTATTATTCTCTTATATATTTTGTTTTAATTTATGTTTAATTATTTTAATTTTGTTAATATAGTTATGAATCGTAAGTAAAACACTTTTCTTAAACAAGAAAAATCTGAATTAATTTTTTATCTGAAGATGAAAACTCGAAAATATTTTTCTAAGAAAATTTAGATGTTTTAAAATATATGGATAAAATGACAGATACAATTGTATAATTTTTACATTGGGCTCAAATATTTACAGGCGGGGGGAGGGGGTTCATGACGAGTGAGGCTGGGCTAGCCCGATTGACATCCCTAGAATCAACCAGCTATGGTATCCATCGACATTATCTTTCACAAGAATGACCATGACGTAAGATCGGAAATCCAATCTTATACACAATCGTCTCAAGAACACTTAAAATTTGATAGATTGATGGAAGAAGGTAGAGATTCTAATACACAAGATTTGTGGATGAAAGAAGATGTATCAGCGGTAGAAACAGAGAACCAAGGGCTTAATCCTCACAAGAGTATATGCCTCACATAAATATAACTTGCTTTGACTCCACAAAAACAAACTAAACTGCAAGAACAACGATTTCAAGACACATAGTAAACTGAAAAATACTAAATTTGTTGCTTAATCTAAGGGTTAAACAATTGAGGGATAGAGGGAGCTTATATAGTGCTCGAACTAAGAGAAACGAAGTCAAAAGCAAGAAACAAAGGAAACTAGGTGGTGGAGGCACTAAATGAAAAAATGATAAACATGGAAAAAATATTTTTGAATTGATCAAGGATATGGCACTTCTGTGATGTCTTGGTTGTATCTTCTTGTGAGTAAAATTCAAAGATTTGAGTTAGCTTGACGTTGTGCATTAATTTGGCTAAATATGCCATATAATGCAAGTGGAGAATGTATATTTTTCTTGGATGAGTTATTGATGTTCCTAGACGTATTTAGGACTTCGTGGAGCTTTCTGAATGTCATAGAATTTTTGGGGGCAGCCGGAAGAGATCGGATCTTGAAGAAAATATGAACTTTCTTTCTTTCTTTCTTTCTTTCTTTTTGCTAAAACCAGATGTCTGAAAATTTGATTGATTCTTCTTTGATTGGATAGCTAAAAGACCCACATGGGGGACCAATTGGTTGTGGAACTTTGGGGGGGGGGAGGGGATCATCTTCTAATGGTTCTGGTCAGGTTTAGGCTTTGGTAGCTTTAAGGGTAGAAAATAGATGGGTTGTGGGGCATATTCGTTATACAGAAAATTATGGATAAATATCTTTAGACCTGAGTGATAATTTTGGTCATCTTGGTTGATGAATATTGAGTTGTTTCTCTGTTTCTGGTTCCTTTTGGATGAGCTTGGTCTTGATGGCTGTGTCCGTCTTCAGCCATCTGGGGTTTTCTTGGTTGGGTGGGGTGATACAGGAAAAGAGATGCCACATAATAGGGGTTGTTACAGAGGGAATGAGCTACAAAAGACTTGACATCTCAAAGATCAAAGATAGCGAAGAAAAATTGTAAAGTTCTGTTAGACTCTCCTTTCTCTTTCTACTCTGTGGTTACTAAGATTTTCCTGTGAAATTTCTAGGAAAATCTTTTCAATGTTTTAGAGCCGTTTCTTCCTTTAAGCTCTTCACACATTGAGAGATGGATCTGTGTTTTCTGAACATGTATCCATTGTTTGTTCCTTAATTTTCTCATATACGGAAATACCGTATCAGTGGTATTAGAGCCATTCGAGTCGTCGGATCAATGGCTGGAGTTGAGTTTCTAGTCTTTGAAGGTGTTTCCAGCGAATTGCGACCATGGATTTCAGCTTTGGAGGATATAATTTCTCGTGATGACAATTCGGATTTGAACAAATTGGCTTTGGCTGTGTATCGTACTGGAGGTAGAGAAGAAGCATTTGTTCATCATCAACAGGAGTCTAAGTATTTCTATACTTGGGACGATTTTAGTTTGCTGCGGAGGTTTGGTGATCGAAACGATCCATAAAGGATAAGACTGCGAATATTAAAAACACCGATGCAATTCCAGAAGAGAAAGACCACATCGTAAATCTTGAATCAAACTTGATTCCATCAGAAAAGAGTGAGACAAACATGTCAATGGAGTTAGAGGATACCGTGCATCCAACACAATGTCTAGAAACTCATGATGTTCATCCAAGGGAAGCGATTCCAAAATCTCTGTTTTTTCAGTGGATCCAGAAGCTCAACCATTGGAAGCAGTATCATGTCTTGAGAATGACAGTGTTACCACACACAAGATGCAACAACATATTCTGGCGCAGAGTGAATTGCTTGAAAAAGAGGTATCAATACTTCCTTTGGAACAAGCCATAGGATAGATGAAGTGGAGTTGGTTTTGCTTAGGAATGGTAGCTCACAGATTATATTCACTGGATCACGTAGTGATCATAAACTTGGTGTTTGGATTTCTACAAAAGTAGAGCCAGTATTCATTTTAGATGTGAAACTGGTGGAAGAGTTTATTCAAAAGTCAGTTAAAGTTGTGGTTTCGTTGCACACCAACTGTTTGAGCAAATGATTTTAAGAGGAAGGAGCGAGCAACAACAAAGGGTGTTGAGTAAAATGCAAGAGACATAGAAACTCAAGTACAAACTTGAGGAAAACAAGATGTAAAACATTACATTGACAAGGGAAGATGGGAATATGAATATGGAGATACAAGTGGTCTTTACATCTTCACTGCTGGGAAACTCCATGTGTTCTCAATATGTTATGAAGATGATGCTTGGAAATGGCTTTATGGTTCTCGTATCAGGTTACAGCAAAATAATGAAGTCCTTTCATGGTGGGCCAGCTTAGAGAAAGTATGTGAACTTCATAAGCTTGAAGAAGAAATGAAGTGCATCCAAGGTCAGTATCTTATAAGAAAGAAGATTAATGTGTTGGAAGTTGACGATCAGATAGTGCCAGTTTCTATAGAAGAAGAAGAGGAGTTCCATCATCAACAGCTTTGAGAGTATGGATCAGATGGAGAACATGGTTTTGAATATTCTAACTCTGAGGTTTCCAAGGTCAGGGTCGTGAGGATGCAGAAATTGACCGGTTTCCTTAAGGATGACATGTATTACTTTGATGCAGAGGAAATTTACAAGGAGACTGTGGAAACCTTAGTTCTTGCTGAACTCAAACTACACTCAAGGGATGAATCACACGCTGTTTTAGGCAGTGATGTTGTGGCTGATAATCAAGAAGACAAACTATCCCTTATCATTGTTAAGAACGTGGATACAATAACAACAGAGACAATGACGACCAAGGAAACACATAACATGTTGGAGAAAATTAATGTGAGAAGAAGGAAAGTGCAGAGTCAAACAAAGCACCAGAAACTTATCAAGTCTTGGAGATTCAAATTTATAATCATTAATCAAATTCGGTTGACGTTGTTGGGTTTTATGAACGGTAAAGGGAATATGTTTGGAAGCTTAACTTCAAGGTGTGCTAGCTTCAGGTTTGCAGAACTATTTTCACTGGAAGCGGAAAAACATTGGAGAGAAATATGGCAAGCATTGACAGTAACAATATCTATGTTCGTCAACAAGAACCATTAGCCATGTTACATGTTATATATGAGGCACCAAGGAAGGATATGAAGCTGAAGAAGAAAAGGCTTCGCAAATCATGGAGATTTAAATACAAGTTCAAGGTTACAAGAAAAGACAAGAAAAAGAAACCAGCACCTCCATTGAAACATCTCTACAACATAGGGGATCAGAAATATGTACTCCACCGGATGCTGAGAAATAATGCCAAGAGACTGCTGTTACGTGTGAATCGTGTACACAGATATGTGTACGTTCTTCTAAGTCTTGTAAGCTTGGGTACAGAACCATTGGGAGGAGAATTTGGCTGTTGTTCTTGATCATTCCGTTGAAATTGCGAAAACATTCTTCTATTGTGTGGCATCAATGGAGAACCAGAACAAGTTAGAAAAGGTGTTCTGCAATGGCTTAAGTGCTGGAGCTACAGGAGAATAGCTTTCACTGTGCTGTTCGGTTTGCAGGAGAATGAGATGACTATGTGACCAGCTGAGAATATCCGCGACGTGTGGAGAAAGATTGCAGAAGAGGAGCTTCCATGTTACTGGTCACAGTTTCAGGTTTCATGCTTGGAAATCATTGAGGATGTCACAACAATCTAAACTTTGTGGTCAAAGTTTCTCAAATAGGGGAGATTTGATACATGAAAAGAGATGCCACGTCATAATAGTTGTTACAGAGTTGGTACGGAGAGAATGACCTATAAAATACTTGACGTATCAAAGATCAGAGATAACCAAGAAAAATTGTAAAAGTCTGTTAGACTCTCCTTTCTCTTTCAACTATGTGGTTACTGTGATTTTCCTGTGAATTTTCTAGAGTTGTTTCTTCCTTTAAGCTCTTCACACATTGAGAGGTGGATCTGTGTTTTCTGAACATGTATCCATTGTTTGTACTTTGATTTGCTCGTATACGAAAATATCGTACCAATGGTATAAGAGCCATTCGCATACTCGGATCAATGGCTGGAGTTGAGTTTCTAGTCTTTGAAGGTGTTTCCAGTGACTTGCGTCCATGGATTTTAGATTTGGAGGATCAAATTTCTCTTGATGACTACTCGGATTTGAACAAATTGGCTTTGGCTGTGTATCTTATTGGAGGTAAAGCAGAAGCGTTTGTTCATCATCGACATGAGTCTAAGTTTTTCTATACTTGGAATTATTTAAAGAATAGTTTGCTGCAGATGTTTGGTGATCAAAACGATCCAGAAAGGATCAGATTGAAGTCAGAGAAAGACAAGTCGGTTCTGAATTGGCGAGACATTGCGAATATCAAAAACACTGGTGCGATTCTAGAAGAAAAGGACCACATTGTGAATCTTGAATCAAACTTGAATCCATCAGAAAAGAGTGAGCCAAACATGTCTATGGAGTTAGATGATTCCGTGCATCCAACACAAGGTCTGGAAACTGATGATGTTCATCCAAGGGAAGCAATTCCAAAATCTCGGGATTTTCAGTTGATTCAGAAGCTCAACCATTGGAAGCAATATCATGTCTTGAGAATGACAGTCTTACCACACACAAGATGCAACAACATATTCTGGCGCAGAGTGAATTGCTTGAAAAAGAGGTATCAATACTTCTTTTGGAACCAAGCCATAGGATAGATGAAGTGGAGTTGGTGTTGCTTTGGAATGGCAGCTCATAGATTATATTCACTGAATCACGTAGTGATCATAAACTTGGTGTTTGGATTCTTACAAAAGTAGAGCCAGTATTCATTTTAGATGTGAAACTGGTGGAAGAGTTTATTCAAAAGTCAGTTAAAGTTGTGGTTTCGTTGCACACCAACTGTTTGAGCAAATAATTTTAAGAAGAAGGAGCGAGCAACAGCAAAGGGTGTTGAGTAAAATGTAAGAGACATGGAAACTCAAGTACAAACTTGAGGGAAAACAAGATGTAAAACATTACATTGACAAGGGAAGATGGGAATATGAATATGGAGATACAAGTTGTCTTTACATCTTCACTGCTGGGAAACTTTGTGTGTTCTCAATATGTTATGAAGGTGATGCTTGGAAATATCTTTATGGTTCTCGTATCAGGTTACAGCAAAATAATGAAGTCCTTTCATGGTGGGCCAGCTTAGAGAAAGTATGTGAACTTCATAAGCTTGAAGAAGAAATGAAGTGCATCCAAGGTCAGTATCTTATAAGAAAGAAGATTAATGTGTTGGAAGTTGAGGATCAGATAGTGCCAGTTTCTATAGAAGAAGAAGAGGAGTTCCATCATCAACAGCTTCGAGAGTATGGAACAGATGGAGAACATGGGTTTCAATATTTTAACTCTGAGGTTTCCAAGGTCAGGGTCGTGGGGATGCAGAAAACGACTGGTTTCCTTAAGGATGACATGTATATTTTTTTTTGCGGCAGAGGAAATTTATAAGGAGAATGTGGAAACCTTAGTCCTGGTTGAACTCAAACTACACTCAAGGGATGAATCACACTCTCTTTTAGGCTGTGATGTTGTGGCTGATAATCAAGAAGACAAACTATCCCTTATCATCGTTAAGAATGTGGATACAATATCAACAGAGACAATGACGCCCAAGGAAACACATCACATGTTGGAGGAAATGAATGTGAGAAGAAGGAAAGTGCAGATACAAACAAAGCGCAAGAAACTTATGAAGTCTTGGAGATTCAAATTCAGAACCATTAATAAAGTTCAGTTGACATTGTTGGCGTTTTATGACCAGTAAAGGGAATATGTATGGAAGCTTAACTTCAGGGTGTGCTAGCTCCAAGGTTGTAGAACTATTTACTGGAAGCGGAAAAACATTGGAGAGAAATATGGCAAGCATTGACAGTAACAATCTCTATGTTCGTCAACAAGAACCATTAGCTATGTTACATGTTAAATATGAGGCACCAAGTCAGGACATGAAGCTGAAGAATAAAAGGCTTCACAAATCACGGAGATCTAAGTACAAGTTCAGGGTTACAAGAAAAGACGAGAAAAAGAAACCAACACTTGCAATGACACATCTCTACAACATAAGGGATCAAAAATATGTACTCCAGAGGATGCTGAGAAATAATGCCAAGAGATTGCTGTTACGTGTGAATCGTGTTCACTGACATGTGCAACGTTCTTCTAAGTCTCATATGCTCCTTTACAGAACAGTTGGAAGGAGAATTTGGCTGTTTTTCTTGATCATTCTGTTGAAATTGCGAAAACATTATGCTGTTGTGGCATCAATGGAGAACCAAAACAAGTCAGAAAGGTGTTTTGCGATGGCTGAAGTTCTGGAGCTACAAGAGAAGAGTTTTCACTATGCTTGTCAGGTTACAGGAGAATGAGATGACTATGGAATCAGCTAAGAATGTCCACAACGTGTGGAGAGAGAATGCAGAAGAGGAGCTTCCATGTTACTGGTCACAGTTTCAGGTTTCATGCTTGGAAATCATTTAGGATGTCAACAACAAGCTAAACTTTGTGGTCAAAATTTCTCAAACAGGGGAGATTTGATGTATGAAAAGAGATGCCACGTCATAAGGGTTGTTACAGAGGGAATGAGCTATAAAAGACGTCTCACGAATCAGAGATAACCAAGAAAAATTGTAAAATTATGTTGGACTCTTCTTTCTCTTTCAACTCTGTGGTTACTGTGATTTTCCAGTGATTTTTCTAGAGAGATTCTTCCTTTAAGCTCTTCCCACATTGAAAGATGGGTCTGTGTTTTCTAAACATGTATCCATTGTTTGTTCTTTGGTTTTCTCATATACCGAAATATCGTATCAATGGTATCAGAGCCATTCGCGTCCTCAGGTCAATGTCTGGAGTTGAGTTTCTAGTCTTTGAAGGTGTTTCGAGCGACTTGTGTCCATAGATTTAAGCTTTGGAGTATCAAATTTCTAGTGATGATTACTCGGATTTGAAAAAATTGGCTTTGGCTGTGTATCTTATTGGAGGTAAAGCATAAGCATTTTTTCATCATCAACATGAGTCTAAGTATTTCTATACTTGAGATGATTTAAAGAATAGTTTGCTGCAGAGGTTTGGTGATCGAAATGATCCAAAAAGGATCAGATTGGAGTCAGAGAAAGACAAGTCGGTTCTGAATTGGCGAAATATTGCGAATATCAGAAACACCAATGCGATTCCAGAAGAGAAGGACCACATCGTGAATCATGAATCAAACTTGATTCAATCAGAAAGAGGGAGTCAAACATGTCTATGGAGTTAGATGATTCCGTGCATCCAACACAAAGTCTGGTAACTCATGATGTTCATCCAAGGGAAGCGATTCCAAAATCATTGGAAGCAATGTCATGTCTTGAGAATGACAGTGTTACCACACGCAAGATGCAACAACATATTCTGGCGCAGCGTGGATCGCTTGGAAAAGAGGTATCAATACTTCCTTTGGAACGAAGCCATAGGATAGATGAAATGGAGCTGGTGTTTCTTAGGAATGGTAGCTGACAGGTTCTATTCACTGAATCACGTATTGATCATAAACTTGGTGTTTGGATTTCTACAAAAGTAGAGCCACTATTCATTTTAGTTTTGGAAATTGTGGAAGAGTTTATTCAAAAGTCATGGCAATTCAAGTACAAACATGAGGGAAAACAAGATGTAAAACATTACATTGACAAGGGAAGATGGGAATATGAATATGGAGATACAAGTGGTCTTCACATCTTCACCGCTGAGAAACCTGTGTGTTCTCAATATGTTATGAAGGTGATACTTGGAAATGGCTTTATGGTTCTCGTATCAGGTTACAGCAAAATAATGAAGTCCTTTCATGGTGGGCCAGCTTAGAGAAAATTTATGAATGTCATAAGCTTGAAGAGGAAATTAAGTGCATCCAAGGCCAATATCTTATAAGAAATAAGATTAATGTGCTGGAAGTTGAGGATCAGATAGTGCAAGTTTCTATAAAAGAACACTACAAGAGAAC
>CAJHQP010006572.1:0-37365 GCA_905132765.1 Moricandia arvensis | reverse complement strand
AGCTACACCCGCCATGTGTTTCACCATCACGGTAGTTATTATGTTCATTTTCCCCCACCCCCTTATACCCGTCTTCCAGTATCGTCTTACATCGAACACTATCCGAAATGTTATTTAAAAAATAAGAATGAAACAATACACGGCCTAATCGTGAGTGTGTAAATTTAGGCTGTGCTTCTATGATTTGTCTAGATTTAATGTCTTCTTAAAAAATCGACAAAATTACCCCCGCTGGCTACAATAGTTGATATCTCAGAAATGATAATAGAGTCCTCCCTTTATTTTTTTTCACTTTATTTTTGCTCTTCTCGCTCCCCCCCCGGAAAAAAAAAATAGAGAATCAACAAAATGAAAGAAATGTATTAGTTTTCCCTCCACTTGAGAAGGATCTCTCAAAATGCAGGTGGACGCCAAATTCTATCCCTTCTTTAAAAAAAATGTTGTTTGTTTGGTAGCCTCGTCTGTGTATACCCATTTTGTTTTTCTATAAACGTTGATTACCTAATATTAATTTAAAACCAAATATAACTTAAAAAATAGAATCTGGCGCCATAAGAGGTAAGTTCCCCCAGCAAGATGTTGTTTTTCAATTTAGCGATTTCTTGCGCGAAGGGGAAAAAAGACTAATTATTATAACCAACCCCCGTTTTAATAAACGAATTTGTTGACCTTGTATTCTTTTCTACCGTATTAACCCAATTTGCACCGAAAAAGAACGCAGCTCTCAGTTTTGGTTCATGTCCTTCTACTATGAACTCCCTTTGTTTTTTGATAAGTCCTCCGTTGTCTGAACACCAGAAAGCAAAAAAAATTTAAAAAAGAAGAAAAAAATGCAATAATACATGAGGCCCGTCTCTACAGGTGTATCATTGTTCCGCTCCCGGTATTTCCTTGTTTTAATTCTTATGTTATCTTTTTAAATTGAAATTGGACAAGTTCCCTCGCCCCCTCCCACAAAAAAAACTTCCCCGGCCCCGTTCTGTACTTGAAGACTGAAAATATTTCTTTTACAATTGGTGTCCGTGGAAAGGTTTTTGTCTGATATCGGACATGTCCTATCGCCTTCTTTTTCCCATTGATTTCAATCTAAACTATAACTTATGGAAGGCTACGTGGGCCCTTTAACAGTCTTTATTAAAGGCCCACTTTTGAAAAAATCCCAAATGTTGTGCACGCCTAAATTCTTTTAAAAGTTGGTTTGTTGGTCAAGAGACCGATTCATTCCCATTATCCTGACCCATTTTTAAACTACAAGCCATAAAAATTTGCCCCCGCCCCGCACCCCAATTATGTTCCGAGGTTTTTATTTTTATATTTGTTCCCACATCCTCCTGTTTCCTCCTACCATATTGCACCAAGTACATAAAACTTCCTTAGATTTGTAACAGTCCCCCCCTTTTAGAAGAAGGGCAAGAATTTTATTTTCTCTTTCTCCTTAATCCGCCTTACACAATTTAAAGTTCCCAACCCCCAAGCTCTTTCCGCCGTCAGTCTCAGGACCCCCCCCGGTTTGTTTATACCCTTAGGACGATTTCTCTGTCGGCACGACCCAAAAGAAATAAAAATCTATTCTGCAGTAAAAAGTAAAATGCTGACCCCTCCAGACTCTAAACCCTTGTTAAAATTTCATCTTTGTTGGGATATTCGTCCCCCCTCAATAAGTTGTCGTTGTACTTGGTGATCTTATTTAATTCGTTGTTTGTCATAAATCTATCTCCGGAGATTCCCGAATCAATCCCCCTTTCCATACCGTCCGGATTGGAATCTTTCTTAAATCTGTTTAATGGAAGGTTTCTTTAGGTATTTCCCCCCGCCCCACCACGCCCCTTGGTCGAGGAAAACAATCAAAAAATAAATTCCATATTATGGGGTTTTGGGCCACCCCCCCTAAGTTCCCAAGGCCCTCTTTTAGCCCTAATTACCACCCGCCCTGTCCAAATAATAATCTTTCTATCAAATAAAGGTGGCCTTTCTGATGAATTGGAGAACACCCAAGCGAAATCACTCACGACTCACCAATGAATAATGCATCTTGTTTAATGTCGCATATTGATTTCTACACTTCGTAAAATCCCGGACGAAAAACCAAATACAAACTAAACCTAAAATTAAACAAAAATGCAAATAGGAATTTCCAATTTCATTTTGACGCACCACGAAAAAAAATATATCTCAGGTTTCCACCAAAACCCCCCCTTTAAAAACAAATAACTCTGTGCTCTCAACTTAATACCATCTTGGGCAGAGGCCGTTTTCCCCTTAGAAACTCTCTTTCCAAAAAAGAACCAGCAACAAATAAAAAAAGGAAAAGGGGAACCCAAAATTAAAAAAAAGGGTTTATGCTGGTTTGAAAATAGTAGGAGAGGGACCTCCGTACGATTTAGGTTTTGTGTTTCCGTTCTTATTTTTGTTTCTTCGTCACCAAAATCCGAACAGATGCATTCTACCCTGCCTCCTCCTCCACCGGCTCTATATACGTTCCGAGAGAAAAGGATGAAACCACTGGGAAAGAGACCGACGAGTAAAAATCCCGGACTTCCCCCCATTTCTTCAACCTTAGTCGACTGACAAATATTGCGAATATGCATAACATTAAAGGCCACACACAATAGCATGCAAGCAATTACACGAAGCATTGCTCGCATCCTTTAATAGTGGGCAGACGCAAAGATCGAAACTCCGAAACAACGCCCTAAGAACAGCAAAAGCTGGAGAAAAACCAAGGAGAAAAAGGCCAAAAACCCCCTTGGAAGAGCCTCGCAAGGTAGATCCCGCCAAAAAAGGAGAGATCAACCGCACCACCAGAAAAAGAAGACACCTCCGCCAACGAAGAACATCTGAGGAGCCCCAGGCGTGTTGAAGTAATTTGGCTCCACCAGAAGATTCACCAGACGACGACATGTATCCCAACCCATCGACCTGAGAACACAGCTAATGTGACAAACGGTTACCATCTATCATAGAAACGATCAACTCCTCCGACTAAAGCACAAGTCTATCGCTTTGATAGGTGTTCCAACGATGAGTCCGACCTTTGGACGACTCTTAATGCATCCAAAGCCAAGCAACTTGCGGTCGCAGCTCCCCCTCCCCCAAATGGCTAGTATATCCTCGGTCGTTGATCTACGCGATAAGCTTAATGCGAGCGCAAACGAATTACGGATCAGCTTAAGCCGTCATAAAAACTTCGACCTACGTAGCAAACTCGAAAAATGAAATCCCTCAAGACGCTGCACTTCGCTACGCTAACCTACCCAATGATTTGCGGACACAAATATAAGCTAAACAAGACCAGCATCGACTGCAGCTAAATGTAACCATGGGCGGTCCCCCCCCCCCTTGCAGGGGACTCGGTTCGATCGATTAAAGAATGTCGCCGATGGGCAGACAACTTTGCAGAAATGGCCTTATCAAGCCCGAGGACGATCGGCATATTGAGTTCTCGGCCGAGGGATGCCATCGGTGTTCACATGCCTCATAAAGACCCTCTCCTAGTGCGGAATTCTGGATCGGTAGATGCGACATCAACTAAATTACTGAATCGACACCGGGCAGCTCCGGTCGATCTCATATTCCATGAAACCCTGGATAAAATGGGGATTGACCTGCACGACATGAAGCCCTCTTCTTGATCCATGACTGGCTTCAATGGGTCTTCTGAGTTGATGCTAGGGATGATCCGTCTTCCTGTGTATGCATGTGGAGTCACTCGCACAGTCAAGTTCTCCGTTACAGCACAAAAACTCTGTATAATGTTATCCTCGGAACCCCATGGATATACTCGATGAAAGCAGTTTCATCCTCCTATCACCAGGGCGTTAAATTCCCGGGGCCCAGACGGACAAATACAAACGCTGCAAGAAGATCAGCAAGCCAAAAGGAATCTCTTAATCGCCACCGTCAAGCTACAACAGTCGACGTCTCGTTAAACTCGGTCTCATTACCCACCGACAAATGGGCCCAGATCAACAAATCCTACCTGCACAAAGAAGAAATTCTTGAGGTGGCCGTCGATGACACCGATCCGAGCAAAGTTATCAGGGTCGGTATGTATTTGCCTGATGAACTACAAGGCAAGATTGTCGCCTTCCTTAGACAAAATGCATCGACGTTCGCCTGGAAAACATCAGACATGCACCGAATCAATCCATCCATCATTACAAACAAACTAAAACATGGACCCCACCTTCAAGCCTGTCAGGAAAAAGCGACGAAACCTCGGTCCAGAAAGATCAAAACCTGTATACGAAGAAGTTGAGTGATTACTTGAAGCCAGCTCGATCACAAAGGTCCGTCACCCAGAGTGGCTAGCAAACCCAGTGGTGGTCAAGAAAAGAATGGGAAGTGGTGCGTCTGCGTTGACTTCAACGATCTAAAACAAGGCATGTACAGTGGATAGCTATCCACTCCCCCCCATATCGACAGGATAGTCGAATCGACATCTGGAAAACGAGATCCATACTTTCATAGACGCTTTCTCGGGGTACAAGCAGATCATGATGCACCCCGACGATCGAGAGAAGACAGATTTATAACTGACCGAGGGACATACTGTTACAAGTTATGCCTTTCGGCCTGAAAAACAAAGGTGCGACTTACCCAGCGACTAATCAATCGTATCTTCGCCACCAATCTGGGAAACCTCTATGGAAATTTGTATCGATGATATGCTGGTGGAAAATCGCTCCACGCGACAGACCATCTCGACCATCTGAAAGTTGTTTCCATAACATTCAATGATTAAGACATGAAGATAAATCAAGCTAAATTCACCTTTGGCGTCATGTCGCGGTGAGTTCCTCGGCTATATCGTCACGCAGAGAGTGATTGAGGCTAACCCAAAACAGATCTCCGCTATACTCAATCTTCCCAGCCTGAAGATAGAAAGGAAGTTCAACGACTGACAAAGAAGCTCAATTTTGTTTGGAAAAATATCATATGCCGACACGGCTTGGCCCTACAAAATTGTTTCAGATAACGGGACCATAGAGCCTCAACACCCTGATACCCACAAGGAAATGGTCAGGCCGAGTCTTCGAACAAGCTCATAATCGACGGCATGAAAAAACATCGTTGGTCGACAAACTCGATGAAGTCATGTGGTCACACCGAAAAACCCCTCGAGGAGCGACTAAAGACCCTTCTCCTTAGCATACGAAGTTGAAGCGATGGGCTCCAGTAGAAGTTAACGTCACCAGTCTAAGCAGGGGGAAAGATTCCCCACCTCGATGGCCTGAATCGCAACATGCTTCTTGACGCCTTAAACCAAGTCGAAGAAAGGCGTGATCAAGCCCTGCTCCAAATTCAAAACTACTAACACCAAATAGAAAGCTACTACAACAAAGGTGTTAAGTCGCGTCCTCTCGATCTCGGGCGACCTAGTCTTACGCATATTGTTTTGAAACACTAAGGAGTGGCAGGCAGGAAAACTCGGTGCAAACTAGGAAGGGTCTTACAAAATCACCCAAGTTGTCCAACCCGGCATCTACCGATTAGAAACGTCGCAAGGGGACGCGCCGTACCGAGATCATGGAACGTGAAGAACCTTAATAATTTCTATACTTAGGAAACATCCAGACGGACAAAAAACCTTTCCCTTCTACGTAAAAAAAACAAAGGAAATGCGCCCGCAAGGACACTTTTACCCCAACCAAAATAACCGAGTAAAATGCGCTTGCAGGCCACTTTTACCCAACACAAAACATGTAAATGAGCCCTCATGGCAACTTTCACTCGATCAAAACGAACTACGGATGGCTTGATCCCCTCCCAGGGTACGTAGGGCTAAAGAAAACAAAGTATAAGAACTGCCCTTCTTATTGATTTAGAAAACCTTGCACAAAAACTAAATCTGTCTCTGAATCTCTTAGCTAACACCTAAGGATCCTCGTATCTTTATATAGGTTTAGACAACTCCTAAACTCTATTGGAATAACAATTTTCCTATTCCTATCTTTAGGTAAACTTCCCTTTATCTAAAGACTATTTCCTTTTATATTTGGAATTATCCAACATTCTCCCCTTTAATTCCAACATGAATCTTGGTGTATCGATTTCTTGTACTCCAATCAACCTTCTCATCTCTTGAAACTTGTTTCTTCCCAATGGCTTAGTCAATATATCCGCCTTCTGTTCAACACCAGGTACGTGTTCAACCTCGATCAGCTGGTTGTCCACACACTCTCGTATGAAATGGTACTTGGAAAGTATGTGCTTGCTTCTTTATGGAATACTGGGTTCTTGGTTAAGGCTATAGCCGACATGTTGTCAATCCTGAGCGTGACCCTTTCATTTTCTCTGCCTAGAATCTCGCCCAAGAGCTCCTTTAGCCATATAGCTTGTTTTGCAGCTTCTGTTGCAGCCATGAATTCAGCTTCGCACGAAGACAATGCGACTGTAGGCTGTTTTTGTGATGTCCATGTGACCAGAGATGATCCGTAGTAAGAACACATGACCCGAGGTACTTCTCCCATCATCAACATCTATATTGTGACTACTGTCACTGTAGCCTACTACCTTTTTTGTTCCATCTCTCTTGAAATACAAACCGTGCTTCGTGGTTCCTTTTACATATCTTAGAACATGTTTGAGTGCTTGTCCATGAGAGACTTTAGGATTCTGCATATAACGACTTAACACACCAACGCTATATGCGAGATCCGGTCGAGTATGTAGTAAGTACCTTAGGCATCCAATCGTTCTTCTGTACCTTGTAGCATCGATCTCTTCTTCTTCATCAGCCTTCGACATATGTATGTTTGCATCCATCGGTACTATCGTTGAGTTACACGTCTCCATTGAGTTATCATTCATGATCCCATCGCATACCCTTCTTGCTTAAGGCTTATGCCATCGCTTCTCTGCATTACTTCTATCCCCAAGTAATATGACAGCTTCCCCAAGGTCAGACATCTCGAATCTCCGACCCATGTCGTCTTTAAACTGCTTTATAGCTTGAACAGATGTACCTGTGATGAACAAGTCATCAACATAGATGGCCACGACTAGGAGATCTTTCTTCACTTTCTTTTGATACACGGATGGTTCCTTTCTGCACTTTGAGAAACCAATGTCTTTGAGTGTGCTGTCCAGCTTCAAGTTCCAAGCTCGCGGAGCTTGACGCAACCCGTACAGTGCCTTGTTCAGCTTGTACACTCGGTTCTCCTGTCCCTTTTTCTCAATCCTTCAGGCTGTGTAACATATACCTCCTCTTGTAATTCTCCATTTAAGAAGGCAGTTTTAACATCTAAATGGTGAATCTCCCATCCATTGCTTGCTGCTAAAGATATCAGAAGTCGAATTGTTTCTAGACGTGCTACAGGTGCAAACACTTTCTTCAAAGTCTACCCCTTGCTGCTGCACATAACCTTTAGCAACCAATCTGGCTTTATATTTAACCACAGTACCATCAGCTTTTCTCTTGATCTTGAATATCCACTTCAAACCCAATTGGTCTTACACCACTCGGTTTATCGACCAACACCCATGTTTTATTCTTCAAGATAGACTCGAGTTCGGAAATCATAGCATCAATCCATTCTTTCATCATTGCTGCTTCTTTATAATTTTCTGGTTTACCTTCTACTGAGAAAAACAGTTTACCTCCCTCGATCTCAGCTAATAGAACATAGTCTTCGAGTCTCTTTGGCTTAGAAACAACTCGGCCAGTTCTTGTTACTACTTGAGGTACTACTTGATGTTCTGGTTCTATAACTGGTGATGTGTCTTCATTACCATCTGTCTCATCTTCTTCTCCAGCTTCGGATCCATTCTCTGATCCTGCTTGTTCAACGTGATGATCGTCTTGAACAGGTTCGTGAGTATCTATCTCAACTTGGTTTTGTGCTCTGTTTATAATCCAATCACTTTGCAAAACAGAAAACGACCCAGGTTCCTCGCCTCTCATGTCATCTTGAGTCCAATCCCACTCTTTCTTTTCATCAAAGGTAACATCTCGACTCACAACTATCTTGTTTGGCTTTGGATCATATAGTCTATTAGCTTTAGAACCTGGTTCGGTACCTAAGTTTATCACTTCTTTTGCACGATCGTCAAGCTTTTTCAACCCTGGTCCATTGATTTTTGTATACGCAACACATCCAAAAACCCTTAAGTGTTCAATATTTGGTTTTCTTGTCATGTAGCTTTCGTATGGTGTCTGGCCAGCTAAAGCTTTTGTTGGTACACGATTTATAATGTATGTTGCGTGTCGAACTGCCTCTCCCTATAGATGATTTGGAACTCTCATGCCTTTGAGCAAGCTTCGAGTCATCTCCATTAGCGTTCGGTTTCTCCTCTCGACCACGCCATTTTGCTGAGGTGTGAATGGTGCAGTAAGCTATCGATGTATTCCATTGTCTTCACAAAACCTGTTAAATTCTCGAGAAGTGAATTTGCCTCCTCTATCAGTCTGTAGGCTCTTGATTGTGTTTTTCGACTGTGCTTCTACATATACTTTAAATCTCTTAAAGTTCTCATACGCACCACTCTTCTTATGTAGCAGCAATGAACACATGTATCTTGAATAGTCATCTATCAAGACAAAAACATATCTTTTCTTCGAAGGAGTTGGTGGAGAGATTGGTCCACACAAATCCCCGTGGACTAATTCCAAAACTTTTGCTGCACGATAAGTTGACTTGCTTGGAAAAATTCCTCTTGTTTGCTTCCCAGCTTGACATGTCTTGCACACATCCTCACCGTGTGTGATTTGCGGCATACCTTCCACCATCTTCTTATCAGCCATGTTCTTCATTACTCCTTGACTCACATGTCCAAGTCGAGCATGCCATGTTTGGTGAGAGATCAACACTTTCTATTTGCAGACATCTACTCGTATAGATCTCTATAGGTGTCTTGTATAACCTGTTTGCTGATCTTGTGACCGTTGCCAACATGTTTCCTTGCGGATCTAGCCAGACCAGAGTGCTACCTTCATGTTCACTTCGCAGCCATTCTCTGTCACCTGTCCAAGGCTAATGATATTGTGTTTTAGGCTTGGTATATAGTAGATATCCTTTAGTAGTCTCTTCTCCCTTGACTTTCCTACCAAAGTAATTGCTCCTTTACCTACTATATCAACTTGAGATCCATCTCCAAATCTCACTTTTCCATTCACGGTCTCATCTAGTGTTGTGAAGAATGTTTTGTTTCCCGTCATGTGATTGCTTGCACCATTGTCTAAGTACCATATGCAAGAATCCTTCTCATGTGTCTCTAAGTTCTTTGGGAATATTTTTCTTCATTTAAGAACACAGTTTCATGCATATACAATGCATCTGCTTCTTGAGTCTCAGCCATGTTTGCTTCCTGATCTCGTTGGGGTCTGTCTGGACAGTGGTTGACAAAGTGTCCAAGTTTATCACATCTCCAGCATCGGACTTTTGAGTGATCTTTTCTGACTTTGTCAAGGTTGTTTGTATTTTCCCTCTCTCGGAATTGTGCATTGTATCTTCCTCTGCCTCTTCCTCTATAACCTCCTCTACCTCTGCCCCAATAAGATCCTCCACCTCTGTTCTGGTTATCAGCTCCAACCCGTGGTCCTTGATTGTTGTTAAAGTTTTCTTGATTAAACTTTGTATTCGACACATACATCAACTTCCCTTGTTCTCCTTCCTTTGTTTCACCTTGTACCCTCTCCTCATAAGCTTTAATCTTCCCACTATGTCTTCAAAGCTTACTGAATTAAGATCTAGGAGTTGCTCAAGGGATGCTACGATATGAATGTATTTTCCTCTGGGTAGACCGGTTAAGAACTTTTTTACGACTTTGGATTCTTCAACAATCGTTCCTAGGGAGGCTGATTTCGATACTATACCCGAGATTTTTCCTGCATACTCATCTATGCCTTCTCCCTCGTTCATCTTAAGTCTCTCGAATTCAGCCATAAGTGTTTGGAGTCGAGCTTCTCTCACTCGATCAGCTCCTAAGTGTCCTTGCCTTTACTGCATCCCACAATTTCTTCGATGAATCTTGCTCTCCTACTTGCAAGATTAAAGCTTCAGGGATCGATTGGAAAAGTAACGCAGTTGCAATATCATTCTTCTTCATGTCCGTTGATCCTGGCTCGATCGTTTCCCAGACATCATTAACCCGTAGAATTACTTTCATTCTCATTGACCAAACTGTATAGTCTGTTGATGAAAGCATAGGGTTCTTCAAATTCTTACCAATCACCGCATCTCCTACTCGAGCCTGCGACGGTTCTTCTGTTGGGTTTGTCATCGTACTTGATCAAACAACCCTACCTTGTTCGTGACGTAACGTAGGCTCTGATACCAATTAAAGAAAAACAGAGTATAAAAACTACACTTCTTATTGATTTAGAAAACCTTGCACAAAAACTAAATCTCTCTATCAAATCTCTTAGCAAACACCTAAGGATCCTCATATATTTATATAGGCTTAGACATCTCCTAAACTCTATTGGAATAACAATTTTCCTATTCCTATCTTTAGGTAAACTTCCCTTTATCTAAAGATTCTTTCCTTTTTCAATATTGGAATTATCCAACATAGGCAGCCCAATAGGGTCCATCTACAACCAAAAACCTACTAATTCTAAGCCCTCTTGAGGAAACGTTTCAGCAACGAGGCAGACCGGCAGAGACGAGTAAAATAGACTGTGGAGACGCGTAAATACATCTCATAGTCACTTTTACTCGTTACAACGAGATACTTCCCAAAGATAACGATGCTAA
Organism: Moricandia arvensis; assembly: GCA_905132765.1. Classification (NCBI taxonomy): domain Eukaryota; kingdom Viridiplantae; phylum Streptophyta; class Magnoliopsida; order Brassicales; family Brassicaceae; genus Moricandia; species Moricandia arvensis. The sequence continues at coordinate 26,665 of CAJHQP010006572.1, read as the reverse complement.
CAACCGGGAAGGGCAAAATATGCTGAGCTTCGGGTCACGTATCAGCACTTGGATCTGACAAACGAATACGTCCTGATCAGACACGTATCCGAGGATCCCAACCATGTCAATTTCTGACAAAATGAGCCAATAATTTTGTTCCCTTGATAATGTTTCGTCTAAGTTTTGGCCAACCAAAGATCGAAAGATTACTTCGAAGTGGAACGAGAACCGTTATTGTCCGTAAAATAAATTCCTACAGTCGATCCAAGACAGGAACTCAATGATGACTCTTGTCGTCTAAACGACCAAACCAGTTACTTCAAATAAAATAAGTGTTGGGAAATTTTTTTAAAAAAGGCCCGACAATTAAACATATTGACAACTCTCGTCGATAACTGACTAAACGAATTATTTCGAGTAATAGTAAAAGAACACAAACCCTAAGTCTTATAAAACGACTTAGTGGGATTTTGGTACACGAGATATGGTTATGGCAATAAAAACCTTTCATTAAGAGCATTTGCAACATACAACTGGCCTCGAAGGGCCCATGAAACGTCAAAAGGAAGAAGAACAACAACAACATAACGAGCTAATCTTGAGCTCCGTCAGAATCTCCCTCGCCGGTCCGACCATCCTTCCCAGAAGGACTCAGTAGTGCCTCCTTCATCATCCTAGAAGTATCCGCACTCTCAATCTCTCCCGCTTCCTCGCTCATGGGCCTGGCTTTGTCACTCTCTAACGGTCCAATCGGCCCTAAGCTCAGGTCCCCTCATGTCCCCTCCGGACCTGAACTTTCTTCCTCCGCCAAGGCACCATAGCCCTTCTCCTCGCCAGAATTCGACACAAGAATAGCTGAGGGATCATTGGGTCGTCTTCTCGCAACATCCTCAAGAGAAGGGTTCGAGGTCTGAAGGTTGATTGCTGTTGCGGGATCTATTAAACCGACATTAGACCCATATGAGTTGATTCAAGAGAGAATACTTTCGTTGAGGAACGGGGACTCGAGAACCAGAGGAGATAGAGAAAGGTCGGATTCGGAGAGCGCCCCAACCTCCAACCGGGTGTTGGGGTAAAAATGGTTATCTCGAAATCATCGATTATGGTTACCATTTCAAGAAATAAATTATCAAAAGAATATTTCGATAAGGAACAAAAGAACCTCAAACCAAGATCATCATATGGCAACCTCGAGAATACAAACCCGGGTCTCCATTAGTAAACAGGTCGGCAATATGGCGACCCACACCAGCAAAGCACGGGTCGCCATACATCAAACCCACACATGCAAGGTAAGGGTCGCCATATGGCGACCTACACACCAAGTTTACGGGTCACCATTTGGCGACCTCAACCTGTACAATCCGGGTGTCATATGGCAACCTTAATCCGTACAATCCAGGTCGCCATATGGCAACCTGAACCTGTACGATCTGGGTCGCCATATTGTGACCTCGACCCATACGGTCAGGGTCGCCATATGACGACCTGAACCAATATGATCCGGGTCTCCATATGGAACCTCGACCCATACGGTTTGGGTCGCCATATGGTGACCGGAACTCCATACGGTTTGGGTCGCCATATGGTGACCGGAACTCATACGATCCGGGTCACCATATGGCAACCTCGACCCACACAGTTTGGGTCGCCATATGGCGACCTCGACCCTCCGAGTCCAGGTCGCCATATGGCAAACTAGGCCCTCCGAGTCCGGGTCGCCATATGGTGACCTAGGCTCTATGATTTTGGGTGTCCATATGGCAACCTAGACTCTCTGAGTCCGGGTCGCCATATGGCAACCTGACCTTTCAAAGACTGGAATTCCATATGATGACCTCAACTCTCCAAGTATGGGTCGCCATATGGCGAGTGAGACCACACTCATTGGCTTCTATATCAAATCTTGATCGAAAGGCTCTTCTTTTCGTCTCAATCGGAGTTACCGTTGGAATTTTTTGATAAAAACCACAACGACTCACTTTCCCGAATGAAGTTCATGATTATCGATAAATGGCATCGGTTAACTCAACACCACAGTTGTCTAAACTATACGAGAAGTGTGAACTTCCTTTCTAAAGTGACGTCGTATCATTAAACGTACTTCCGAAGAAATCATAAAACGTTTAAGTCAAAATACGGCCCAAAGAGGTCTAGGATGCGACTAAAGACCCACTTGCGATTCCATACGAAATTGAGCCCATCAATGTTATGACAGGGTATTGACATCAATATATTTTTATTGTTCTAGCAGGATATAAATATCCTAAACAAATAACTATCAAATTAACCCTTAATCCTAACACACAACACAACACTCTTGCCAAGAGTGATCAGGTCTAGTACTTAGGGATCGAATCCACAGAGAACAATAAAACAATAAATTTCTTATTTCTAAAGACTAAGCTTGGTGATTATATATATATATATATATTGACAACAAGTAATTGGTTTAAGAAAATATTCCTTATCAGAAGGTGTAGATGTAATATGGAAATATGCTAGTAATGTAAATATGGAAATATGTTAATAATGTAAATATGGAAATATGCTATTAATCTAACTAGATTTAAATGTAAATATGTTAGATCTAGGGTTTCAAGCTTCATAAATTATAGAGGATAAGATGCACATATATGTAAACATTCTAGAACTCAAATATTAACTATTCTGACCCTTTTAACTCCTACTCTCCTATTCGAGCAAAAGGAAAGACCATCGATCGACGACTGAGGCCTTATGTCGAATGACGGTGAAATCAGAAGGAAGTGTGAACAAGATTTGATATGTTCACCAAGCTAATTAGACCAGCTCTCGCAGGCGCCTAACAACCAAGTTCAATGGAGTCTATTCTAGCATAGAACCTACTCTCGTAGTCGTCCATGTCCTACTTTCGAGATCCTAGTTAGATACTCTAGAATGAAACCATTAAGAACAACTTAATTGATAGGTATTAACTTAACCTAGTAATCCTACTTTTGGGATAATCCATGACTGCTATCATTCAACCCTAAATCTAATTGGTAACTACTCAGACATAATCAATGTAAGAATAATAAATCTGAATATAATGCATAGATAAAATATTGGGGTTCCAATAAAAATCTCCCTAAGAAGTTATGAATCTTCTCCCTAAATAAACCCTAAAACTATGATGCGGTGCTGGTGCATACAAACATTTTTCCACAAACCTAGGCACCAGCACACCACACACAACACCCCCTTTCTAGTGCAATACATAAAGTATAAATATAAAACCTTTAAGTCAAGGTCAAAACTCGTCCAGGGGAAATCTTGTAATCTTGTGTCATGTCTCTAACTTGGGCTTGAAATTGGCTGTTGATATAACCTATTTATTACCAGTTTTAGACCATGTTATAGGCTCTATTTAGGGTCTATTATGTGTGTCTAAGCTATATTTTGAGGTCTTTACAGGTCCAGGTACGTTTTGGAGATATATGGAGATACTTGGAGCTTTTGGAGCATTTGGAGAGGAATAATCCATAGCTGGTCATTGAAGAGAGTCGAACTCCGAGGTTACCATCAATCGACGTTACAACGTAGGCGTCAACCGATGTTACATGACCAAGATCGATCGATGTTGAACATCTGCCATCGATCGATGTCCAGTTCATGACACAAGATTATAAGAGTACCCTTGGACGAGTTTTGACCTTGACTTTAGGGTTTTCTATTTATACTTTATGTCTTGCACCAGAGGAGGTGTTCTTGTTTTCTTTTAGTTAGTATTGTCTAAGTGTGCTAGCATTTTCTAGTATATTCTAAGTGTTATTTGAAACCCATTATTTTATCATTTCATTTTATTCAGATTCTTCTTACTTTAATTATGTCTGAGTAGTCATCAACTAGGTTTAGGGTTTATCATTGGTACTGATGGATTACCCAAACAATAGAATTGTTAAGGTCCTTATTAGATCTATTAATAGAATTCTGCTTATTGCTTGTGTTCTCGAGTAGCTAACTAGTACCCTGATAATAGAATAGTTAGGCGCAAACGAGAGCATGGTCTACTACCGGAATTTATTCTGTTGAGCTAGGTTGCAAGAAAAAAACGAGGGTTGATTTAGTCAATCTAGTGAACTTATCAAACTAGGTCATAACGCTTGATTCAAGAAACCATCGATCGACGCAGGATCATTGCAATCGATCGACGGTCATTCCGTGTCAACAAGCGAGAGCTGAGACATTAGACTTGTTCAATAGATTAGGCGCGCATGCGAGAGCTGGTATCTTTTAAATTAGATTTCGAGTTCTATGATTAAATACTTTTAAATTCTATCTACTATAATCCACTTTCCTGAAAACCTAGATCTAGCATATTTCCATATTTACATTACTAGCATATTTCCATATTTACATTACTAGCAAATTTCCATATATACATTACTAGCATATTTCCATATTTACATTACTAGCATATTTTCATATTTATATTACCTTATTTACTTTACTAGCATATTTCCATATTTACATTACTAGCATAATTTTCATATTTATATTACTAACATATATCCATATTTACATTATTAGCATATTTTCATATTGCATTTATACCTTCTAATAAGGAATATTTCCTTGACCCGATTACTTGCTACCAATATATATAGTTATCTGCTTAGCCTTTAGAAATAAGAAATATATTGTGTGCCATTGATCTATGTGGATTCGATCCCTAAGTACTACACCTGATCTCTCTTGACAAGAGTATTATTGTATTGTGTGTTAGAAACAAGGGTTAATTTGACTGCTGTTTGTTTAGGATATTATTACCCTATTAAAACATAAAAACACATACATGTCAAATTTGGCGCCGTTGCCGGGGAACATTGATCGCCTAGGACTTAGTCTAGGTTTGTTACTTTCAAGGTTACTGATTTTTCTTTTTCTTTGTTTTTCAGGTGCATGCAAAAGAGTACCAGGAGCAACAAAAGACAAGACTTACTGTTCTCTGACACACAGCAACTCGAACGCACGATCCGAAAATAAAGACAACACGCATCGGTCGACGACATACCTTCAGCATCAACCGATACATCTTTACGGATAACATCGACCGACAACAGAACTCAACCATCAACCGATACGTCTTTACGAACAGCATCAACCGACATCAGAACTCAACCATCGATCGATACCAAATCTCTAGCTTCAACCGATATTGATCACTTAGCATCGATCGACAACATCTCATCCGCATCGATCGACGACATCAGACGAGTTCAGATGGTTGCGCCTATAATTGTTGTTCATAATGAGAATGGAGACTTGCATGACCTCAACGGCCATCTGCGTAACACAGCAGGTCAAAGGATAGACGATCAAGGGACTACAATCCCTGAAGCAGAAGCAGACGCTGCAATAGCTCAACCTGAAGCTAACACCCAAGCTTCTCAAAGAACACTGGTTGACTACAACTGTCCAGACCAGTACTACGCCAACAGATCCGACATTCGTCCTCCAACTTTTCAGAGAAATGATTTTGAAATCACGCCCTCCTACTTCGGACTTGTAGCGCATACACCTTACCATGGGTTGCGACACGAACACCCTATGGATCATCTGGAGCGATTTGAGGATCTAGTGACTGCTATTAAAGCCAATGGGGTACCTGAGACTATCTTTTCTGTAAGCTCTTCAAGTACTCACTTGCTGGAGAAGCTTCATATTGGCTTAAGCAACTACCACCAGGATTTCTAACATCCTGGACTGAAATTAAGAACGCTTTCTTGCGTACTTCTTTGATGACGCAAGAGTAAAAGATCTGAGGAGCAAGATTGCTACTTTTTCACAAGAGCCTTCAGAGTCTTTCAGAAACTCGTGGGTCAGATACAAGTCATACCAAAGAGACTGTCCACATCATGGGTTCAACGAAGTGCAACTTCTTAGCACTTTCTTCAAAGGTATTGTAATGCAGTATCAGATGGCTTTGGACACAGCTAGTGAATGAAATTTCAGCACTAGGACCCTAAAGAAGCTACAAGATTGATAAAGAATCTGGCATCTAGCAACAGTACCAAGAAAACTGATTTTGAGAGGAAGAAATCAACTCCAACGATAAGCAAGGAGGGGATTGAAGAGGTAAAAGCAAAGCTGGATAGTCTCCAGAATTTTTTCAGAAAAAAAGGTTACTTTTGCAGAGGTAGAAGCAATAGATTCTAGAGAAGATAAGATTGAAGAAGACGATGTGAAATACATCGATGGGAATGGTTTCCAGAGACAAGGAAATCTAGGTTTCAGCAGGAATTCCTATGGTGCTTGTCAAAAGAGTAACTTTAATCAAAGTTCACAGCGAAAGCCCTTCAAAAACGATAGGACATATGGATTTTCCTACTACCAAAATCCTCCTCCAGAAACTCAAGGAAGCAAGATTGAAGCAATGGATAGAGTCTTAGAGGGACAGCAGAAGGTAACTATGGAATTCAATGGAAAGATAGATGGTCTTTACCTCAACCTCAACACCAAGTTTGAAAATCTCAGCACCCATGTGAAGAAGTTGGAGAACGAAGTGATGCAAACAAGTGAGACCATTAGGAGACATGAGAGCCTGAGTAAGGAGAAGATGGAGACTGGGCAAGGGCACCACGTCAATGCATTAATTGATGAGGATTTCTGGCAAGAAGTGAAACCCCAAGACAGCCACTTTCATGTGGAAAATTCTATGGAGAGAAAGCCGGTTCGGCTACCAAACCTCAATGCAAGTTTGATTGTACGTCCGACCATGACAGTCTCATAACAGAATACAGACACATCTGAAGCTATTAGAGAAAATGAGGGACAGTCAAAGAGGAGGGAAAAGATCCCAAAACATCAACGCGAAGAAGCCAATGAAAAGGAGATATACAACTTTTCAAAAAGAGTTTTTAAAATTCCTTTCATATTTATTTTGATGAAGCTTATTATACTCAAAGATTGTGGATGTTTTTCAGGGAAACAAGGGAGACAGATGATGAAATAGAGATAATGTTGGATCACCTCAGAGAGAAGATGAAGCAGAGGAGCTGTCTGAAGAAGAAAAGTGATCCCGAAAAATTCGTGGTTCCATGCTTTATCAAAGGAAACAAATATCCGAACGCCCTTTGTGACAGTGGATCTTTAGTGAGCATTATGCCAAAGTCTATGGCAGAGGATTTGGACCTGAAAGTGGAACCCCCAACGATTCTTTTACATTCGTAGACTGCCCAAGAGTGAACTCATGAGGGATGGTAAAAGATGTTCTAGTGCAGATGAACAATACCTTGGTTCCAACAGACTTTCATGTGATAGACATTAGGATAGATTGGAACTCTTCTCTACTACTTGGGAGAGCATTCATCGCTATTGTGGGAGCCATATGCGATATGAAGTTAAACAAGTTGTGTCTATCTTTAATTGATCAAAATATTTTATATGAGCCTGCAAAGAATAAGAACAAGGCTACCCTGATAAATTTTGCAATGATACAGACAGGTTGTGGCCACATGCTTCTACGATTACGAGTTTGGTGACGAATCGGAAGAAGGAGCATCGATCGACACCACACCCAACATATCGATCGACGGCCTTACAGTTTGACAATCGATCGACGCCCACCCTATCGAATCGATCGACAATCAAACATCCAAACAAGTCAACACCTACTATGGAGGCTTCGATTACAACACAGGCTACATCGAGTACGACGAGGACTACAAAGACACAGAAATAAATTAATATTGTTGCTATGGAAGAGGCTGGTGTTTTTCATGTTTCCCATCAACCCATGAAATCATCAATCGACGGCAACCATACACCATCGATCAATAATGAGAAGGAAGCAGAAACCAACCGAGATTCAATTGCAAAACGCAAAAGGGAATATGGTTATCTACAACCAGATAAGTTCGGTATTATGAGAGATCCAGATGGTAATTCAAGAGCTATGGATACGGTAGAGCTTACGAAGAATACTATTCAGATTACAGAGAGGAAGAGTTGATTGTGTCTCGCAGCCTAGCACTGGAAGAAGAAGATGGCTGGGTAATGAACGCGAGAGTGGGCCCTAGAGCATCAATCGTCGGCATATCTTGGCTATTGAACGACATCAAACGAAAACCAGATGGTTTCTGTACATCTAACCCCTTTAGTTCAGAAATTTCAGGACCGATCAGTTGGATAAATCCCCTACTGATAGACGGTCGCGTAGAGTATGGAACGAGAGCTTTTGATGCTGATGGCAGAAGAATTTTCTTTTGGAAAAAGAAAGATGAGTGTGGCATCTACAGAGATGAGAATGGTAATGCACGAGCTCTAGACAGAACAGTTGTGAATGTGCAAGAAGAAGATATCAAGGCAGTTCTAGAGAGAGAGATACTATGTTTGAGTACAGCTACATATGTTTACCTAAACATGCAGCAAAGATCGGTATGTCTAGGGAGAAACCAAAGACATACAACAGAAAAGAGATTGACGATATTGTGAATGAGATCTACAAAGCTCAAGAGATGTCATTTGATGATTTCTATAGGAGGCTTAATGATGTCTAATATCCTATATACAAATGCCTCACCGGTTTGACTAAACACATGGATGAGATGAAGCACATTTTGGATACTGTTCAAAGACTGCATGCGAGTGGACCAGATAGAGTGACATCAATCAACGGAAGCATCATGCTATCGATCGAAACTGATTTTGACAGACAGAAGTGTGTAGTCGAAAAAACAATTAGAAGACATGTTCAATGAGATTGCTTTTACTCAGAGCCTGATGAAAGAAGATATTTCTCAGAAATTAGAGGTTACATCAGAAACTACAGCTGCCAGACTTAGAATGCTACAGCGCAATATTGAGAATCTACAAAGGAGAATGCATTAAGTGGAAGTTACTAAGGAGATCATAAAGACAGAGAAAGGCGGAGGGAGGAAGCAATGAGAAGCTTCGTTGGTACATGGTTTCAGAAGAACAAAGAAGATGTAGACATTTGTTTCCAAGTGTTGATCCACCTCCATTCTAGTCAATAAGTTCAAAACTTCGAGCTTAAGACTATAACCAAGCGCTAAGTGGGAGGCAACGCACTGTTTAGTAAGTTTTTATTTAGCTTTTAATACTACTATTTATTTTGAGTTTTACTTCGTTTTTACAAACTGCTTAAATAACCATTGATCAACACCATACATGCACCATCAATTGACAATGGATCGCGACCATCGATGGACCACACCCGCCTACCATCGATCAACACTCTCTTACAGAGAGAGTTATCGAGTTCAATCTTAAGCTATTTACTTATGATTTGATTTTTCCTAACCAATCCGGGACGGGTTACACTGGAGACAGTGTAATTTAAGTCTGGGGTGGTTCGCTAATGCTATTTTATTGTTTTTGAGTTTTATTTACTATCAATATATAAGTTTTTCAAAACTTTTTATCGAGTCAAGAAGAGGACTAAGATCAAAATTTATTATTGACTAACCACACTTTAGCACCATTCGTAGAAGGTTGTTTGCAGAGATTACTAGAGATACCGAAGTGGATCTTCCTGCCACTATATCACACTTGCGTAGAAAGTTTGAAGGAGCCAAAGCTAATTTCCAACACTACTCCTGACATTATTTGCTTCCTTGGGATTTGGTATACATTGGATCGGATTCCTTCTACAAGTCTGGAGGTAAAAGTGTGTGTGCTTCTGGTTCCCCTCTCTCTCCCCTTCAGAGTGAAAAAGTAATCGAACAGGATTTGGTGGCTACAACCATTAAAGCTTGATTCATATGATCCTAGAAAGAGAAAAAGGTCAAAAGAAGTGATCAGGATCTGGTGGCAAAAACAATTACGGCTTGATTCATGGAAGAATATCCAAATATCTCAATCAATTAAAAAAATAAAATGGTACCCTCAAAAGAAGGGAGACATTGACTAAGAAGAAGTGAGAAGAGAGAGAGGAAAGGAAGCAGATAAGGCTACCTGTGTGTTCAGATACTTGCAGGGGTAAGAGTCCATATATCCTTTGATCGATACTCCCAAGGTAAAGCCTGCACTTTTATTTTATGCAAAGAAATGAAATCAGTAGAGGGCGAGTCAGACTAGTATTCGTTAAGTTGTTGGTAGAATGGAATTGGGTGCTATACTAGGATATGGTATATAAATTTCTTTGTGATTGACTTGATAGGATGTGGCTGCAACAAAGTAAGGTGGCTGTTATACTTAGATATTATGTGAGTCTTTGCTTTTTAAAACATCTTCGCAGGCATGTTTGGTTGAGGACAAGCAAAAGGTTAAGTCTGGAGGAGTTGATATAGCCTATTTCTTAGCAGTTTCAGGCCATGTTATAGCCTCTATTTAGGGTATATTATGTGTGTCTAGGCTATGTTTTAAAGTCTTTACAGGTCCATGTACGTTTTGGAGAGATATGGAAATACTTGGAGATTTTTGGAGCATTAGAGGAGTATAATACGTAGCTGATGATTGAGAGAGTCGAAGTACAAGACTGTCGTTGATCGACGACACTACCTTGGCGTCGACCGATGTTAGATGATCAAGATTGATTGATGTTTCACATCTGACGTCACTGGATGATCAATTCGAAGACAGACGATTTCAAGCCCAAGTTAGAGACAAGATACAAGATTACCCTTAGACGAGTTTTTACCTAGGTTTTAGGGTTTTATATTTATACTTTATGTATTGCACCACAAAAGGGGGCAAGGAGGCAAGTGTGCTGGGGAGACAAGAGGCATATTGTGTGCACCAGCAGTCCATTATAGTTTTAGGCTTTATTTAGGGAGAAGATTCAGAACTCCTTATGGATATTTGTATTGGAACCCCAATATTCTATCTTTGCATTATATTCAGATAATTATTAGTACTTTGACTATGTTTGAGTAGTTACCAATTAAATTTAGGGTTGAATGATAGAAATCATGGATTAGCCCAAAAGTAGGATTGCTACGTTATGTTAATATCCATCAATTGAGTTGTGCTTAATGCTTGCATTCTAGAGTAGCTAACTAGGATCTCGAAAGTAGGACATGGATGGCTGCGAGAGTAGGTTCTGTGCCAAAATAGACCCCTTTGAAATTGGTTTTTAGGCGCATGCGAGAGCTGATCTAATTAGCTTGGTGAACGTATCAAATCTCGTTCACACTTCCTTCTGATTTCACCGTCGATCGACATCAGGCCTTAGCCGTCGATGGATGGTCTTTCCTTTTGCTCGCATATGAGAGTTAGCATTAAAAGGGTAAAAATAGTTAATATTTGAGTGCTAGAATATTTACATATCTATGCATTTTATTCCCTATAATTCATGAAGCTTGAAACCCTATATCTAATATATTTACATTTACATCTAGTTAGATTGTTAGATTTTTTCCATATTTCGATTACCAGCATATTTCCATATTGCATCTACACCTTCTAATAAGTTAGATCTGGGGTTTCAATCTTATTATGTATAATTCATGAAGCTTGAAACCCTAGATCTAACATATTTACATTTACATCTAGTTAGATTATTAGCATATTTCCATATTTACATTACTAGCATATTTCTATATTGCATCTACACCTTCTAATAAGGAATATTTCCTTAAACCGATTACCTGTTTCCAAAATATATATAATCACCTAGCTTAGTCTTTAGAAATAAGAAATCTATTGTGTGCCATTGTTCTCTGTGGATTCGATCTCTAAGTACTACACATTATCTCTCTTGGCAAGAGTATTGTTTTGTGTGTTAGGATTAAGGGTTAATTTTATAGTTAATTGTTTAGGAAATTTATACCCTTCTAGAACAATAAACACACCCAATGTCAATCGACACTCAGAATCAGCGAGAAGGTATACAGTTTTTCCTTGTTAGATTTTGTCCATATGATTTATTTTTTCACAAATATGAGGCTGAATAACACTTGTAAGTGTTGTTTAAGTTTGGGGAAAGTTTACTGAAATTGATTTTATTTTGAGTTTTTTTTTTATCTTTTTTTTCTTGAGTTTTATAGAGTCAAGAAGGAGATTATATATACATGCTCAAATTACCCTAGAGCTATTGATTGTGGGAACCGAAATTCACACTGTCAATTTTCACAAAATAAGGTAAGTCAAGAAACCTCAACTTTCCCAAAGGTCCTGGATTTCTTCTAAGCCAAACGTAATGCAATCAGAAAATAAAAACAGAGGAAGTAAATAATCGGATAAAGGAGAGAGTGAAGAAGGTCTTATTCCGAATTTGTGAATGAGCATTACGACAGGTAAAGGCTCGGCCGCAAGAGCTGTTGGCAAGTTCCCTAGTTTAACCACCTAAGACTTTGTTAAACTAGTTGAGTCGCAACTCAAGAATAGAAAACGTAAAATTGCCCTAAAACACTCTAAGTGCTAAGTTTTCTGTTGGGTCTTTCGTGTTCCTTGACTCTCTATCTTGGTGCTCCTTATATACTCCTCTAAAGGCAGTTCCATATTTCCTCTTCTACCACCGAGTCGTGGCTATACCCTTGCAGAAATATTCCATTTTTCTTTGATCTTCTAGATTATCCCTTGAACTTGACATTTATCTTTCGGACTAGACATTTATCTTCTCCTACAAACAATTTACATAAACCGTCAGAGTATCCTTAGGCTCAGTCCCATTTAAAACCATAAGTGGGCTCATAGTCGCGTCTTATACCCTTTTGGGTCGTTTTCGACTTAAAACGTTTTTACGATCTTTCCGAGAGAAAACCTCCAGTACGACGTCGGTTTTGTAAATAGTTCAAATCACTCGTATTCTTGAGGCAAATTTGGTGTTAAGTCAATTGTTGCCATTTTATATGAGCAATTTGAATTCATACGACATGATAAGTCTTTTATGATTTATATTGTAAATTTCCAATGATAATTCCATTAGACACAGAACAAGAGATGATGTGATCAAGGTAAAAAAGAGCTATTGATCGGAACCAAACCGGATATTGCTGATCCAACTGTCCTGATGGCGAGCTGGTCATGGTCGATCTAACTCGCCTGACGGCGAGTTGAATGAAGACAATCTAATTCGCCATAAGGCTAGTTGGTCAAGCTGGTCCCATTCACCTGATGGCGGGTTGGATGGGCACGGTCTAACTCGCCATCAGGAAACTTGGTCGAGCAATGCCAACTCCCCAGACGGCGAGTTGGTCGACTAGTCCCATCTCGCTTAATGGCGAGTTGGATGGAGACCCTCCAACTTGCCATCAGGCGTGTTGGGCGAGATTCTCCAACTTGCCTGATGGCGAGTTGAGCTTGGTCCGTTCAACTAGCCGTCAGGCCGGTTGGAAATGGTTGATTTGGCCGTTCTGTTGCTCGATTATCCTTTCCGAAAACTTTCTTTCCGATCCATTTTGAATTTGCACAAGGTTCCAGTTGTGGTTTCCTGCACTTTTTGTTTTTCAAATGTTCTTTCGGGAATATTCAGACATTGATTTCGTCGTGACCGATTTTGACCCCAACAGTTAGCCCCCAAGCTCGTTAGAATCGTGATGTTCTTGCGAGCGGTTAGATAGGTTAGGTGAGTTAGGCAGCATTAATGGCTGAAAGTCCAAAGATGAATAGTAAGTTTTCTTGCCTATAAGTATGTAGAGTAAGTTTTCAAATTCTTTACTTGCTTCATTCCACAAGAACTTCTCTTTAGGTAGAAAGATCTTTCTCTTCATTTCTTTCTTTTATTTTTCTTGATCATGTCTTCAAGCCAGAGATCTTCAGCCAAGACTTTGCCTTCTTGCTTCGACCCCGATAGCATTGGTACCCAGGATGGTGGAGTTTCCACGAAAGAAAATTCATGGCACACAACGTTGATCCTGAGGAAACCGATGCGTATTGGCTGGATACGTGCAATTTAAAGGCTCATCCACAAGAATCGTGGTATCCACCCCAGTTTGTACCAATAGGACCCCTGGTTGTCCGAGTCACAGTTGTCCTTTCTATCTTGACGTTATCTGACGTTTCTGCCATGTCCTGGACTCGGTAAATTTCGACTTCCAAGGGCTGGAGAATGTGCTAATGCTTCTATGGTTGGTTACTTCACGTATTAAGACACTTTTCTGCTGTGTTGTCATTTTTGATTTCCCATCCCGAGGGTAATCGTTTAAGTCCTGGATCGGTTTGGACTTTCGATAAGATAAATCACTCTTATAAGCTTGCAACATCTTATCAGAATTTTGGTCCTGAGTTTGAGTGCGGCATGAATCTCGACGCTGATTATTTCGAGGCTCTGCTGAAGCCAGTGGGGTCGGGAACATTTCTCAGATGTTGTTTGAGACCAAAAAACGATATGGCGATAATCAGGGGGTTTGCTTCGAACTAGCAAGGGTATCGAAAGAGCTATTTTTAGTGTTCGTAAGGAGCGAGTCTGTCAAGGAGATCTGCATTCCTATTATTAGGAGTAGATGGGGCCGAAAGGGTATCTTGATTAGATATTGATAGGGCATGATATTTACCACTTTTGTGCCATGACATCAGCCCTATTTAAAGTCTATTATATGTGTTTGGAGTATGTTTTAGAGTATTTTCAGGTTCAGGTACATTCTGGAGAATTTTGGTGATTCTGAAGCTTTTAAGAGATGTAGAACTGCGAAGATGTGTCAGATGATTAGCTATGGATGAAGACCTTCCCAAAGTGCGATTGAGATAATATTTTGATAGAATATAGAGATTTGAGTTAGCTTTCCAATGTCACCGGTTTATGGCCCAGCGGACGGTTAGATCTAAAGTTATGACAGAGAGGAAGCTATCAAAAGACGAATGAGTGTCGATCGACGGCACAACCTTGGTGTCCATCGATGGTGATCCCAGAAGACAGGCCCGACTTTTTTATGGCTGACTTAAGTCAAGGAGCCACCACAATTTACCAGAATACCCTGGACGAGTTTAGACCTAATTTATATAGTTTTCTAAACCATTGTTGACGGCTAAGCTTTATTTTATTCTTTGTCTTAAGTTTTGGAGAGAAGATCAATTCTTTTTCAGAGATTTATTGGAACTCCAATGGGTTTTATATTGATTTCTATATCTATTATTTATTCAGACTATGATTTGTGTTATTGCTTCCATGTCTTAGTAATCATCTTGTTAGGTTTAGGGATTTCATTTTCTTAATGTCAAACTGATAGTCATAGGATTGCTAGGTTATCTATAGATCTCTACACCAGGGTGGCTTGTAATACTAGGATCTAGAGTAGTGGAATAGCACGAGAGTGTGACTCATTGCTTGAACCTAAAATCATAGGACAATTGAGAGACACAAGAGTGTAATTAATTAACGGAACCCGAGCCATGTGTGGATTACATATCTTGGCGAATCAAGAGTTGGTCTAGGATCTAGTTGAACATTATTGATATGTGTGTTAATGCTTGTCTGAGGTAGTATCGATCGATACCCAAGCATTCGTATCGATCGACGCTCGATCCATGTTTGCATACAAGAGCTGGAACATAGAACTTGGGCATCTGATTAGTAATTGCATGCGAGAGCTGGATTACTTACTTATTGAATTTGAGTTCTAGAATTTGATTTATAAATCCTTTAGCATCCTTGATTTGTGTTTTGAATCTATTGATTGATAAATCCCTACGCCTAGCTATTTCATCTTATTGTTAACAAACCAATCACCTGCTTACTTTACTATTACTTCTTTAATAAACTGTTTGCCTAGTTTAATCTAAACATCTATAGTCTATTGTGTGCCCACGCTCCCTATGGATTCGATCCCTAAGTACTACAACTAGCCTCTTAATTGAGAGAGTAAAAGTAGCTTATAGGGTCAATTTGAGAGTGCATAATAAAAGCTACATCAAATTTGGTGTCGTTGCCGTGAGCAAGGATTCGCCATTAGACTCAATTTGTTTCATTAAGTATAGGTATTTTTCTATATTAGTTTAAAAATTTCTTGTGTTTCAGGTACATACTAGTACCAGGAAGCAATGAGGAGAGGATTTTTGGGTTTTTCAAAAAAGGAACCTGCTGATTGGCGCACGATCCATAAGTCTACGAGGGCAGTCGAACACCCTTCAAGTAGTGATCGCTAGCAAAGAAAAGCGAGCATCGATCAACACCAATACTTCACCGTCGATCGATATTAACATCATGACATCGATCGACACCCACAATTCGCCTTCGATCGATACTACTTGCGAGAATATAGAGAAGGTTGAAGTACTCATATTGAGAGTTGACAAGAATGGCATCTTACGAGGCAATGAAGTCGTGCACACAACAGTGGAGGGCAATTGATTCATGCACAAGGGACTGCAATCCCTGACGCTATTGCTGTTACTGTGAATTCAGGGATTGAACGACAAAAGGCACTTAGAGACTACAACAGGCCTCAGGATTTCCACGGCAAAAGGTATGCTATGTGTTGTTCTACACCACAAAGACCTCGACATCGATCAACACTAACCCATGTTGTCGATCAACATCATTCTTTGAGCTAGAGAAATTCGTGAAGCAATTGGATGAAGCACAACCTGACGATTTGGTCAGGACTTGGAGTAGAAGCTTAATGACAACCAGCACACTTCGAGAAGAGATCTGGAAGCTTCACCAAAAGCTGGCATCGATCGACACCCACCGGAGAGTATCGATCGACAGCCACCCAACTTCATCGATCGACACCCATGGCTGGACGAACCATATTACTTGACTGAACCAGAACCAGTTGGGAAGACTATTGTGAGTCTCTTGCTGTCTCAGAACATCTATGACCACCTATCGGCACAGAAGAAGCTGCTGGTTTTCACAAAAAAGGGAAGATGGTACATGACCATGTGAAGTTTGTAGTTCCCAGTGCTGTTTCTGAGGTTGAATTCCCTATTCCACAAGATGGAAGTGTGCATGTGGATCTCTACGTTGAGGTATTTGGTGATCTTCAGCATACAGTTGTTTCTCAGAGAGTATTGAAGTATGAAGGTGACGTTGACCAAAGACCATCGGTCGCAGTATCGATCGACACCATCATTGGTGAATCGCTCGACGCCACCATTGGAACATTGATCGACATCAACACTAGAGCGTCGATCGACACTCATCACGGATCAGAGCAGATTGAGTTTGCAGTGTTTCATAATCTTTTTGATGGAGGCACCACGAGATCAGACAAGTTTGGGGAAAGAAGAGGAGGAATTGGAAGAAAAGAAAAAGGATCAAAGAAGGTCCTCGGTTATCATTGATTCCCCACTTCTCAGATGGTGTCAGAAAATATAGAGCGTGCAGCAGATGCTTCTTTCAGCCATTTGCAAAGCTTCTAGCACTTCTTATTGCTGAAATGATAGACAAAGGAGAAAAGTCAATGGAGGCTTTCACAAAAAGGGTGATGAAGCTGAAGATATTGGAGATTGAGAATTGTTTTGGAGCAAGTTCCCAATCTCATCCGACCTGAATCAGAGTTTCAAAACGTCAAGCTAAAGACTAAAAACAAGCGCTGAGTTAACAAAAAAAGATCTGAGGAAGATAGTCCACAGAGCATCAACCGACACTTGATCACTGTCGATCAACGGAGTAACACTAGTATCGATCGGTCGCCACTTAACTGTGCCGATCGACGGTCACCATCAGCAAGCAGATATATCGTTTTTCCTTGTTAAATTTGGTCCATATGATTTATTTTCTTCACCAATCTCAAACTTTATAACACTGGTGATAGTGTTGTTTAAGTCTCGGGGAGGTATTACTAATATTGTGTTCTTTTGAGTTTTATTTTCTAAAAAAAAGAGAGTACAAACTTATAGGTGTATCATCGATCGACACTGAAGAATAAACATCGAACGACCATGGATCATGACCATCGGTCGACCTCAATATTGTGAACAGTGCTTGCGCATACCTACAGCACCAAAGTGCTTAATATAGGTTTTCCAAATCGCTCAGTTTGGTACCGTAGGTAATATGCCTTTTTCTTTCAAAAGCTGTCCTTTCCCTATAGCATCAAAGTGCACAATGTTGCTTTTCTGAAGTGCTCACTTTGACGCTATAGGTAATTCTCCTATTTTGCTCACTTTGTCTTCTTCTCTTAAGAGCTTCTTTTGTCTTCTTCTAATCCAACTCGATCCAAATCTTCCCAAACACTTCCTTCTTGATCATAGGCCCTTCTTGAACCTTGTTCTTGCTCAGCATTTCCTTCTGCACCTTTATTAGTTCATGACAGAACTTCCACAATGGTTTGGTTCTTTCTTTGCCCATAACCTTTAGTGATCAGATTATCACTTCAGGTTTAACACTCCCCCTCAAGCTTGAGTCAATAGATCCTGAGTCCAGCTTGGAACCCTGAAGTCACTCCTCATTAAAAACCTTATCAAAGCCTTAGAGATAAAACCTTGATAAGGAAAAGAGTAAGATCATTCAAGGCCTAGGGATTGGCCATTGAGTTCTTTTTGTCTTAACCAGTGTGGTGGACACAAAGAACTCTGGATCATGGCCCAACTGGTGCAGCAATGATCTTCCCATCTTGAGCCCTTATCATCTTCACTTGACCTCTTCATAGACCCGGTTTTAGGTCTCCCCCTCTCAACTGAATTCACAGCCACCTTAGAGAAGCTAGGAAACGACCTTGAACATCTTCAG
This sequence comes from Moricandia arvensis, assembly GCA_905132765.1. NCBI lineage: Eukaryota > Viridiplantae > Streptophyta > Magnoliopsida > Brassicales > Brassicaceae > Moricandia > Moricandia arvensis. The sequence goes on along the minus strand of CAJHQP010006572.1, from coordinate 8,142 downwards.
TGAGGCTCAAGCCATGGTACTCTTCAACTCAGCCTGATCTTGGTCTCTCCCCCTTTCACCTACCCTCCTAATAGGTTCAACTGCTCGACACACCAGTTCTTCCTTGATAGAGTAACCAGTACTTGTCTAAATGGTGAGGAGTGGCTTTTTTGAACTAGCCACTTGAACCCCTCACTTCTGAATCTCTCTCGGATCACTGAAGCTCTTCAACACTCCCCTCAAGCTTGAGACCTCTTAAAGGAACAAGCTTGGACAGTGTGGTGCGTCATGATCCGGACTGAACAAACCATTGCAACCTTCCTTCATCATTCCCCAACTTGATGGACTGCTGGTTGATCACTCAGCTATCTCTTCAACCACCTCACACTAGAAGCCGCATTGATAGAATAGCCTTCTTCATACACAGCCAAGACTGTTTGAACAGTCTCTTGACTAGGCATGCCACTGCCTAGACCCGGTTGGCTCCTTCTTTAGTTTGCTTTCAATGGTAAGGAGGAACGCAGGTTACTGTACTTAGGATAACCAGGTAGCTCACTTAACTCCCATCCTCAAGCTTGGATTGAGTCTAGGTCCAAGCTTGAAGTGAGCCGTTTTGAGCTTTAAGATCAGGAATGCAACATCTCAAGGACTGCACATACAACCACTGATCAACCCTTCCTTCCAGCACCAGTGCCTTAAGGTCACCAGTCTCCTCAAGACTTAGGTGATGACCTCGCCTTGTGTGTCCACACACTGAACCAGGAGCTCATCACTCCCATGTTTCTTGTTGGGTTTAATCTAACTCTTCTTTGCTCATTACTCCTTAACAGGTAGCTTCATGACCCAGCTCTTCTCTGGTCATTACTCCTTAACAGGTAGCTTCATGACCCAGCTAGAGAACACCTCCATCCTCTTTGGACTTGATGCTTAACCCTACTGAACTTTTCCCTAGTCATTACTGCTTAACCAGCAGCTTCATGACTCGTCTTAATCAGGAACACCTCCATCCTCTTCGGACTTGATTCTTAACCCCTCACGAACCACCTATGCAACCTCTTGATTCTGACCTGGTTGGTCATCTTCCTGGACTTGCAATAGTGGAATAAATCAGGTCACTGAACGTGTTGGTACTTCTGGTAGCTCTCTTGAGTGTCTTTCTCCAGTTTGCTGAGATTTGAGTCCAAAATGGGAATGAGCTCAAGAGATAACTAAAATAGTGTTCACCATTTCTTTAACTCCAATGCCTTTGGTCACCGGTCTTCCATGGACTTAAGTGTTGACCACTCCTACTTGTGTGCCTCTTGAACACCACTTCCCTAGCAGTGTCTTAACACCACCATCTCTACACACAAGCAATTTCTCCATTGCTTCTCAATGGGCAACGCGTTTTCTTACTTGGTTTGGTTAGACACAAAACATTTTATGTCCCTGCACATCACTCAAACTCCAGAACAGATTAGGCCACATTTGCATTGGGATCAAACCTTGACAACTCATCAAGTTTGATATCCAATATCACAAGCTTTGCATTAACATTTCCAAATTCCAGATCCAAATGCTTTACTTTAACCAGTTTCTATTCTTGTATGCAAGCAAATTCATAACATACTATCCAATATCCCGTCAAGCATCATTTAGAACTGAAGTAAGCATTAGCATTTTCAAAATCTCAACCATTCGATCGAGTCTCACACACACAACCTGGGATAGATTCTAGACATTCCTATCTAGCAATCTTCAACACATCCTCAGGTCTCAAACACACACACAACACATTCAGATCATAAAGTATCAAGCTTTATTCAAGGGACAGTAGGTTCTTACAGACAAGGAACTAGCGTTAGTTCCTTGACCACCTTTGATTCATGGCATAGGAACTATTGGTTGCAACCCAACATCTCCTTCCTCCATGGACCTTCCCTAGGACTCTCTATGCTTAAAGTCCCCACCTTTCTTCATACTTTGGTCACCACCACCAGTAACATGGTGAAAGCTTTCACCTTTCTTCCTGGACTGGAATAAGAACATGCATGGACTGATTTGATGAAGAGGTAGCTAGTCCACTCCATTACTTCTGGATCCGAGGCTCTCCCTTCTTCTGGGCAGTATGAGAAAGCATGTAGCTTCAAGAACACTTTCTGGGTTTTCCAGATGAACACCCTCTTTAGTAGAGGTTTAATCAGCATGAGAGAAAGCTTTGATCTTTGCGGAAACAAGAAACCAAGTTCTTGGGAACCTGACTCTGATACCAGGTTAGATTTTCCAGAGTGTATAGTTTATGGGTTGTGTGTGATGACAAGCCTCTAAGGCAGTGAAGAACTCGAAATGATGAAGAGAATGGATCTGGTTTCACTTAGTGTTTACTTGAACCAGAAAAAAAGATTAAAGAGAGATTTGGATAGAATAGATAGATTAAGAAAGGGGTAGAATAACAGAGACTGATTCAAGAACACTAAGCTTTATTATTTTGGAAGTGGAGAGGGGAAATCCCCCTTACTCTCTTCCTCGTTTTTTTTTCAGATCTCAGTACAAAGAGGGCTTTTATACCCAAGGTAAAAATATTAGGGTTTTGGAAAGGAGACAAAGATAATTTAGGCTGTAGTGAACAGTGCTTGCGCATACCTACAGCACCAAAGTGCTCAATACAGGTTTTTCAAATCGCTCACTTTGGTACCGTAGGTAATATGCCTTTTTCTTCAAAAGTTGTCATTTTCTCGATAGCATCAAAGTGCACAATGTTGCTTTTCTGAAGTGCTCACTTTGACGCTATAGGTAATCTCCTCTTTTGCTCACTTTGTCTTCTTCTCTTAAGAGCTTCTTTTGTCTTCTTCTAATCCATCTCGACCAAAAACTTCCCAAACACTTCCTTCTTGATCATAGGCCCTTCTTGAACCTTGTTCTTGCTCAGCATTGCCTTCTGGACCTTTATTAGTTCATGACAGAACTTCCACAATGGTTTGGTCCTTTCTTTGCCCATAACCTTTAGTGATCAGATTATCACTTCAGGTTTAACAATAGTTATACTTAGACATCATGTGAGTCTCCGCTTTTTAAAACCTCTATCACAGGCTTTGTTTGCTTGAGGACAAGCAAAATGTTACGTTTGGGGGAGTTGATAGGGTATGATATTTATCACTATTGTGACATGATATCAACCATATTTAGAGTATATTTTAAGTTTTGAAGTATGTATTAGAGTATTTTCAGGTTCAGGTACGTTCTGGATAATTTCTGTGATTATGGAGCTTTTAAGAGATGCAGAACTGCGCCGATACGTCGATGTTTAGCTATAAATGGAGACCTTCCCACTATGAGATTGAGCTAATAGATTGACATAATATAGAGCTCTGAGTTATCTTTCCAATGCCACCGTAGGAGGTCTATCAGACGGTTAGATCTAAAGTTATGCCCGATTTACTGAGAGTGGTCTATCTGCCTCACGAGAGGAAGCTGTCGAGTAGATGAATGAGTGTCGGTCGACGGCACAGCCTTTGGGTCGATCGAAGGTGACCCAGAAGACAGGCCCGGCTTGTTTTATGGCCGACTTAAGCCCATAAGACACCACAATTTACCAGAATACCCCTGGATGAGTTTAGACCTAATTTATATAGTTTTCTAAGCCATTGTTGAAGAGAAGATCAATTCTTTTTCAAAGATTTATTGGAACTCCATTGGTTTTATATTGATTTATATATCTATTTATTTATTCAGACTATGATTTGTGTTATTGCTTCCATGTCTGAGTAATCATCTTGTTAGGTTTAGGGATTTCATGTTCTTAATGTCAAACTTATATTCATAGGATTGCTAGGTTATCAATAGATCTCTACACCAGGGTGGCTTGTAATACTAGGATCTAAACTAGTGGAATAGCAAGAGAGTGTGACTGATTGGTTGAACATAAAATTATAGGACAACTGAGGCATGAGAGTACAATTAATTAATGGAACCCGAGCCCTGTGTTGATTAGATTTCTAGGCGCATACGAGATTTGGTCTAGGATCTATTTGAACATTATCAAAATGTGTGTTAATGCTTGTATGAGGTAGTATCGATTGATACGAAAGCATTGGTATCGATCGACGCTCGATCCTTGTTTGCATGTGAGAGCTGGAACATAGAACTTAGGCATCTGATTATTAATTGCATGCGAGAGCTAGATTACTTGCTTATTGAATTCTAGTTCTAGAATTTGATCTATAAAGACTTTAGCATCCTTGATTTGTGTTTTGAATCTATTGATTGATAAATCCCTAGAACTAGCTATTTCATCTTATTGTTATCAAATTAATCACCGGCCTACTTGTCTACTATTACTTATTTAATAAAATATTTTCCTAGCTTAATATAACATCAATAGTCTATTGTGTGACCACGCTCCCTGGGGATTCGATCCCTAAATACTAATACTAGCCTCTTATTTGAGAGAGTAAAAGTAGCTTATTGGGTTGATTTGAGAGTGCATAATAAAAGCTACATCAGATATCTGTTGGTGTTTTTTTTTTTGTTTTGAAGATAAATAACCTCATACTTGCTTTCTTTGTTTTGCAGTTACTAATCCTCTGCCCCCTTTTCCCGAGGACCTGCCTATTGTTTGAGATCTTCTTCGGGGCAATCCATATTTTTGGGGCTATTTTTCTCGAAGACCAGTTCCTCTTGCGGTGGCGTTATCATCATTCTCGACTATAGCCCAATTTATCGATTGAAGAAGAATCGGAGCCGAGCATGGAAAAGTTCTTTCCTTTCGAATTCTGAGGGAGAGGTCTAGGTCGAGGTCGACTTCGAGGTCTCCTAAGGACAAAAACATTGCCAGAACTGGGACGTAGATGTCGTTGACGTGTTGGAGTTTCCTTCGGATGACATGTTTCGCACTTTTCTTGCTGGCCAGGCCAGTGGAAATGGTACTGATCAGGTCGATGTACTGGAGCTAGGTACTCTTGGCCACAACCTCAAAAAATTCTTCGATTTCGGAATGCCCCTCAACCAAGGGTGAACCTGTCTAGTCGCAACAGTTTGCAAAAGCATCGAGGGATGGTCAACGGAGTTAGTCCTTGCTTTCGGACGATTTCTGTTTTTTGCCAAAATTTTTGCTAGCTCTAAAATATTGTAGGGTCTCCTTATCATGAGTGAGGCTTGTTTGGGGTCAAAATCGGTTAAGACGGATATCAACATTGGAAACCTACTGGGAGAATACGTTTGTTGAGGTCAAAAAACAGTATTCTCGAAATCAGCATCTAAAAATCGTGTTTCTATACGAATGGCAGTCTCAAAATCACTTAACAAAAAGTCTCCCGGGCCAAAAATCAAAAGAATGGAACACGGATTGACCAACTCGCCCGTATGGCGAGTTGGACAAGGCCAACTCGCCCGAAAGGGTGAGTTAGATGGCACGAGCAATCCAACTGGCTCATTCGGCAGTCGGTCAAATCAATCCAGTTTCACCTCTTCTCGTTAAACTCGCTTTTTTGATACTTGGTCGAACTTATCTTTCTTTCCGTCTCGATCGGAGATTGAAAATTGGCACATCACCGAAAGAACTTGTTTCCTCGAGAAAGGATTGGTTGATCGTATGAGATGATAACGGTTAAGTAAACACCTAGATGTCACGATGTCCCATACGAAATTAGTCCTAACTCTCGAAAGACTCATCTTAGCAATGTTATTTCGATAAAATCGTTAGGAACGCCTAAGTCAGAAACGTGCGACGAGGTCTAAGCTTGGCTAAAGGCCACTCGCGATTTTATCCGAAATCAAGCCCAAATTTTTGTGACGATATTCTTTTATTTTGCAGGAAAGGATAAATGTTAAGTTTGAGGATAAATGTCAAGATCAAAGGAAAAAATGTTTTTCCGAAGATAATCATGAAGATCGAGAAAAAAAGAATATTTACGCGAAGCGTAAATCGACCAGGCAGAAGGGGAAAGAGCAAACCGCCTCTAAAGAGTATATAAGGACTTCAAGGGTGATGATGCAGAAGACACACGAAATATCTACTCAGAGCAAACATAGCTAGCACTTAGAGCATTTAGGAAACTTTTCTTTTTGTTATTTGAGTTGTGACTCAACTAGGGTTTCTTGCAGTTTTAGGTTATTAGAAACTAGGGATCTCGCCGAACTCTCATAGCCTAGGCTCCTATCTGTTGTAAACACTCATACGTATTTGGTATAAGACATCTATTTGCTCTCTTTCGGTTCTTACTTTGTTTCCATATTACTTCATATTCTGATTGATTGGTGTGTGGTTTACCAGATATCCGGACCTCTGGGAAACTAGGGAATACCCTGCGTTCCTAATTCAACTGAAGTCGACAGTGTGACTTCGTCCCACATTTTGGCGCCTAAGAAGTAGGAGGGCGACGGATCGATCTAACACTCAACATCAACGCTCAATAACGAAACATGTCAGATCTCAACAACCAACAGACCCACGTGACGATAACGTCATTGACGAGAAGTGCTACGCACTCAAGCGGACTAACTGTCACTGGCGGTCAACGCCGACGCAACACCGCAGTATTCGAGGAGTGAAGAAGATGTTGTTGACTTTGAGAAGAAGTCGGCGGAACAGGTATAAGGTTCACGAATTCCCTCACTAAAAGGTTGAAACCCTCAAAACAAGGAAAAGGGCCATCTTCCCAAAGGAAACCCGAATCCGCGGAATAGAGACTCGACTTCGCAAAGCCTTTGACCGGTCGATAACACGGCAAGGCAAACCGTAGGAAAAACTCCGACGAAGTGACCCCCGCCTACACGGAAAAACCGGGGACCTTTCCTTCTATCGAGGAAGATAAAGAATGAGGAGAAGTCGAAGCGTCGACGTGGAATCTAGCAATCAGACTGGAACCTAGGGACGAAGACGCAGACATACATCCGCACGCACAAGGAGTCGGGCAGCTCGGGACAAATCCAGTTTGACAGCCCCCACTACTGTACCTCTTCTGAGACAATTTTGAAGAACGAAGTTGATCATAATTGATCATCGAAACCCTAAAACGCTGACGGAAACAAAACTAAGCAAAACGAGAGATTGTATCCCTCACTGCTAAACGTTCTTTGAAACTAAGATTTCGTAAAGAGTCAAGCTTGCAGATTATCACGCCAACATATCAGTTAATCTCGATGGGATGTTAACTTGTAAAATTACTTTGGAAAACTACTCGAAATTCGCCGTCGTGAGTGCAACGTCCCTGTGGATAACGGGAAAAATCAGTGTGATTACAGTCACTCCGATGAGATAATTAGTGACTCATCACAAAAGCCAAAAGATAGATGTCAGAGGCTAAAACGTATAGTTATTCCGAAGGAAATAAATGCGGCTCTCTCGTGAATCAGCGCTCAAACACAAATAGATGAGCACGCTTACATAACGACTTATTGTAAAAGATAGGTAAACATACTACACAATAAATACATTTTTACGAAAGACAGCTTTGTGTAGTAGACTAAAATCTCATGAGCAGTGTTTCGAGTTGGGTAATCATGACTATCTACTACATTCACAGACTATTAATAAACATTTTCCTGAAGAATCTGCTGGATTCGTAAGAGATCAATACTCGATAATGTTTTATGGATAAATCGTTCAGTGGAGAAAGTGTGAAACAGAGTTAGCATTGTGTATGACACGACAACGTTTATCTCTCTAGCAAAAATTGAAAGACGATTTACAAAGACGACCGGCGCACCAGCTATATACCATCCAACTCGAGTTTGACATAGTCCAAATCGCTGACAGGTGAGTTCTGACCGAGTACACAGCCGTAACAACTCGTCCCATTGGGCGAGATTGGACTAATACATAGCCGTGGCAACTCGCCCATTCGGAGAGTTTGACCAGTCAACTCGCCGACGAGCTAGTTGGACAGTGAAAGCCGTGCAACTCACCCATGTGGAGAATTTGTTGCCCCGATCTCCACTCGCCCAGTTGGTGGCCGAGTTTAACAAGACACAGCATTACTGGCTCTGTTTCCGTTCTTCTTCGAACTGCCCGATCGAAACGCTATTCGCTTCGTCTCAATCAGAGTTCCGTTGAGATTTACAATCAAAACAAGTTGTACGCACATCTCGGTACCAGTCCAACTCGCAAACGGGAGAGTTGTAAGAAAACGAGCTGTCTAACGGCCTGTTCGGCCGAGTTGAACCTGTCCAACTCACCGAACCGAG